>JAODLC010000028.1:5856388-5874090 GCA_026781145.1 Hippopotamyrus pictus | reverse complement strand
TCTATCTATCTATCTATCTATCTATCTATCTATCTATCTATCTATCTATCTATCTATCTATCTATCTATCTGGAAGCAGTCAGCGTTAATGAACATCTTGAACAATGTCTAGAAACATGATCAGCCAGTGACTACTGTATGCCCTTTGGAACAGGAAAACATTCACTGACCCAAGCTGTTCTCTTAGGTTGCAGGCTCTGAGGAAGGAGAAGTCCCGAGATGCTGCTCGCTCAAGACGTGGAAAGGAGAACTTTGAGTTCTATGAGTTGGCCAAGATGCTTCCACTCCCTGGTGCCATTACTAGCCAGCTGGACAAGGCCTCCATCATCCGCCTCACCATCAGCTACCTGAAGATGAGGGACTTTGCCAGCCAGGGCGACCCACCGTGGAACTTGCGAATAGAAGGCCCTCCACCCAACACCTCGGTCAAAGGTGAGGAGCTGACCTTCCCATGCTGTACCTCCACACACATGATCTACACATAACACTGTCAAATGTGGCCTTTGTGAAAAACAGAGGCATAGACAAACCGGGTGAGAACATTGAAGTGTATTGGGTGCCATTGACAGTTTTCCCAGAATGTGATTTTTGTGAACCATCAGGTGTTTGTTACCCTTTTTCAAAATGATATTTTTACTGGTTCCTTAATACTGAAACTTTTGCAGAGGATTGTCAGTACAAGGAATTTGATACCCATTATCAGAAGTATATTTTTAAAGCAACTTACAATTGAACTCACCTTCAGCAGTGGTTCTTGCAGGTGAAACAACTGAAGAATTAATAACATCCTATTTATCATTTTGGCAGCATTCCTCTTTTTAAATCAGTCAGTTGACCAGTGCACAAACCAGAACTAAACAGAACATGCAACAGGCTTTTATGCAGTTAGACATAGTTTACCTTTGAAATTAGAGTAAGGCAGAAACAAACCTATGGCGCCCTATTTTTCAACTGTGCAAAACGCGAGGCAAAGTGGTTTTGCTAGTTTCATAACAGCACATTGCTCATTTTCACGCCATGCCCGCACGTCATTAAAATAGCAAATGATTTTGCACCCGCTTCCTGCTTGTAGGAGTGGTGTTTTTTAAATGAGGCGTGGCCTGGCGCATTGTTGGTGTGTTGCTGTTTTAATGCAGTGCAATGTCATTGTGATTTTGACCAACAAACACCATGTCTAAAGTCAGTGGCACGTTATTAAATGGTATTTAAGCAGCATGTCTTATAAACGTGTGGGTACACAACAATTGTTATTGACACAGCTATGTGCCTGAGGTGCACTGATGGTTTTTTGTTTTTTTTTATTTCATTTATATGCATTTTATTGTAGAGTACATCTGGTCCTTTCTTGTAATCATACTGTTTAATAAAACATCAAAAGAAAAACAACATATATTAATTTAAAGAACAAACCATATTATTATAAAGATCTTTTATGTTCATTATCAGAATTAAGCAAGTACTGTAATTGAAAGCACATTTTGATTGCTAAAAATGCGTAAAAAAGTCAGGTGGAACATTATAGTCCTCAAAAGGTCGCGGCATTTTTTGTGGCACATTGTATGTTGCATAACATTGCCACTCATAATGTCTGTTGGACATAAATGAGGACACATTAGAGGGCTTTAGAAGGCATGATGCTGAACTACATGTGCCAATGACAACAAAGGAGTGTACGGCAGCAGCATGAGCAAGGAGGGATCAGCTGGCAGAAGAGCCTGGTAAGGAATCTAAATTGTGAGATAAAAAATAACAGTCCTTTTGCCTTTAATTTGAACATTTAAAAACACCTTAAAAACTGTAGGTTGTTTTGTTTGAAGCAAGATTGCACTTTTATTTGTATTTTTATTTGTATTTAAATAAAAACGCAAGCATAATTAAGTCCCTGTTCCTAGCCACTGGTCTCATTCAGCAGTGAGCTTCCATTTTCCCTGTCTTTTGACATCATTACACCGCTTTGGCACTGCATGGATGAGGCTTAGGTGGAACAATGATGCTCCCATAGAAGATATGCATTTTCAACTCGTGCCCGAGCACGTCCTTTTCTTCTGGCAAAAAACGATCTGGGGAAACGTGTCATTGTAATAGCAATCTGCCGTAGATCATGCGCCGCTGCCTTTTAAAGGTGAGGTGACGCATTTTTCCATTTGGTTTATTGCATGTTACACCCAAAACACACGACTGAATAATTAAGAGAGTTAGGACAACCTTTTTGTGCCTTGCGCTTGTGCAAAGTCTGTTTTTTCCGGCATTAAAATAGCGAAATGGATTTGGACACACCCATAAATGTTGCTTGTGCTTTGCAATTTACGCTATGCATTAGATAGTCAAAACAGAGCCCATCATGTTAATATCCCCATTTAATAACTGTAACTGGCCTTAAATATTGTTGCATGCAGCAGTGCAGAAAAACATTTAGCATTTGGTTGCCTCTATTTGTCAGTGTTCATTATGAAGCAGACAGATCCTGTTTTCTGGTTTTGTTCTTTGAAATTGTGAAATAACTGTGCTTTTATGAAATCCGGATTGCACATTTTTATTCTTAAATCTTTAAACTCTGACGTTCACACTAAGAGAATATATGGCACTACAAATATTAAATCATTATAAGAGTATTAAAAAGTTGTTTTTTAAAAACATATATTAATTAGCTATTTTGATTAATACTATGCCATATACTTCCTAGCACATTGCAACTTTTTAATGATTTGAGCATAAACATTGACATTCCAGATGAATTACTACAACACCTCTGAACTTGGTATCTAAATCAAGTGTCAGTCTCAATTCCTTGCAGGCTCATTTTCATCTTAACCCATTCCCCTGGCTTAATTAGTTGAATTACTAGTTAATTAGCTGTACTGTCCACACTGATTTGTTTGCCCAAAAATAGTGTTTAAATGCAGATTTTTTTAGCGTGCACTGCAATTTATGAAATGTATTAAAATAATGTTAATGTTAAATGTTAAGTAGTTTAGGGTGTAGACTGGCAGAAACACGAGGCCTGTCTGAACGAAGTTTGACACCCTTGTTCCGACAATAAAAACCGGGAGTTTTTCTTTTCTCAGTGCAAGTGACAGTTCGACAGAGATAATTTCATTTGGTTGCTCATCCCCAGGCTGACAATGTCTTGCTTTGAGTCTATAGGGTCAAGCATAATTGATAGCTGGTTGTGTATAAATTTATGGTAATAAATAAATAAGAGGAAGTTTTTGTAACAGCATTGGGATGGGTGTTTATAATTAAGGAAAGAGTAGAAAGGGATTTTTTAAAAAGAATGAAAAACCAATACGGTTCTATGACTGAACATGAGGCTGTAAATTTGATCTTCTTAGAAGTGGTTATTTTTATTTTTAGGATCACCGCAATGGTTTATGTTTTATATGCCTTATGTGGGAAAATTAGTATGGTAAAGTAGTTTGTGCCAATGTTACACTCATCATTCTTATGCTCTTTATAATTAAAAATCATGTATTACAATTGAAGAAATTCATTTGAATGAACTGAGATTATGCCTTTTAGTCTGTCTTCTGTTCGAAGAGGCTCACACACACTGTAAGCAGTAATACTCCATTGGTTGCTGTAAAATTTTGATGAAAGGTAGGTGCTGACTACACAGAAGAGAACAAGGTCAGGGTGTGCAGTGCAAAGTACTCTGCTGATAGCTTGTGGCACATTCATTTACGGTGTTGTATATAAGTGAAATTTTTATTTAGAAAAAAAATGGTTTCTGTTTCTACCATCTTGTGTTCTAACACTCACATTTATATTCAATGAGTTTTTTCTTTGAATTTGTAGATTTTGCTGCAGGATGTACAGCAAGATGGATTAAGAGGGAAGCTGACAAATCATGGAACAATGCATTAGATCTGTAAACAGTGGCAGTTTTTTTTTTCATTGGGATCAAGACAATGTTTTATTTCAGTGTTTTACAAGTGCCTCTTCTGCAGGCTGGTAATTAAGGCAATTAGCTTGTGCCAAACAAGGTTGGACAAAACAAATCCATACTTTGTAAGTTAGAAAAAAAAACTTTGCATTTCAAGCAATATCTTTTATAAAGCAATGATCTTTGAGAGGGTGCAGCCCATTTTAATTTTTTTTATGTGTTCTGTAAAGAACCACAATGTTAAGAGCAAATTGCCGAAAACAAGTCAATTTTTTTGTTTTGTTTGTTCTACAGAGTGCACAACAGATGGCATCATTGCATTGTCTTCCTTTGAAGATGGGCATACATTTTAATGAGGATATATATACACACACATACACACACACACAGACACACACAGACACACAAATATTTGGTTCATTATCTCCAACCCATACAATAATAGATCAATATTCTTTCTGTGTCAAACCATATAAACAGCATTTCAGACAGTGCTGTATGTTCACCTGGAGAACATAGTAAAAGGTCATATGTAATTGTGGGCTCACTAGACATAAATGAAATCCTGCATTTCTCAGTTTACATGCTTATATACCTATTTGTTATGGCATTTGGTCTTACAGATGAGCATACGGCTAAATGAATCTCATAATCAGAAGACAAAAGCACCACTGTTGAGTATAATTTTAAACTGAATGACAGACTCACCAAGTTTCATTCACGGCATTTTCTATAGAATCACTATCGATTCTTGTTTTCCTGCAAAATTACCTCCAGCTCCAACTGTACAGCCTTTTCCCAAATTGTCAATCTAATGAGCTCCGTGTTTATTTGTGAATAAGGTTTGTTAGATGGCCCGACCCAAGGGGAGGCAGTGAAATCACTAGGGGTTGTTTTTAGAAATTCTCCATGTACATGAAAGTCTTAGTGAGGAAGTAAGCATCAGAAGAGAGATACCACAAACCATACTTAATAGACTTGTTTGATTAATAAGAAAACAATGGGCCCTATTTTCCACCAGCATAAAGCGTGAAGATAAGTGTAACACTAAGTGGTTTTGCTAGTTTCATACCGGCGCATTGCTCATATTCTTGGGAGGCACGCACATTTTCAAAATAGCAAATGATTTTGTGCCCACTTTCCGCTTCTTGAAGTGGTGTTTTTTAAATGAGGAGTGGTTGGGTGTCTTTTAAGGTAGCGAAATGACATTGGGCTTTTGACCAAGAAAAACTGTCTAAAGTCAGTGTCGCATTGTTAAATGGTATTTAAGTGGCACGTTTTAGAAACGTGCAGGTGCACGAAGCTTGTTATGGACACAGGTTACGTTCTCAAGGTGCACTAATAGATTTGTTATTTTATTTAATTTTATTTTATTTATATGCATTTTATTATAGAGTACAACTGATCCTTTTCACGTAATCATACTGTTCGATGAAAGACCATAGGGAAAAAATAGATATTAAGAATAAAGTGTACTGTATCATTAAAAAAACCATTCAAGTTCATTATCAGAATTAAACATGTACTGTAATTGAAAAGACATTTGGATTGCTGAAAATGCATTTCAGATATTTAGATAAGTCAGGTGCAACATTATAATACAGCCCACAGAAGGTTGCAGCATTCTTTGTATCATGTTGTATGTTGCATAACATTGCCATGCGTGATGGGTGTTTGTTGGACATGAATGAGGACACATTAGAGGACTTTAGAAGGCGTGATATTGAACTGCAAGTGCCGATCCAAGTGCAAGATGCCTCGCAAGTAGCAGCACGGGCAAGAAAGGATCAGCTGGCAGAAGAGCTGAATTGACTGTAGCCTGGTAGGGAATCTAAATTGTGAGATGTAGAAAGATAACAGCCCTATTGCCTTTAATTTGAACATTTTAAAACACCTTAAAACTGTAGGTTATGTTTTGTTTGAACAAAAATTGCAATTTTATTTATATTTTACAAACTGCAATTAAAATAAAAAAACACACAAGCATAATTAAGTCCCTGTTCCCAGCTGCTGGGGCAGACTTCTATTTGTCCCATCTTCTAACACCATTATACCGCTTTTGGCTCTGTGTGGATGATCTGGTGATGCCAGAAAATGAGGACACACTTGCTGCTACCTCATCCCATGCCTGCATCACCTTGAAAGGCTTAGGTGGAACAGTGGTACCCCTTAGATAATGTTCTTGTGTATTTTCACCTCATATACGAGCAAGTCTGTTTCCTCGGGTGAAAAGCAATCCGGCTTGCTGGGCAAACGCGCCATTGTAATAGCTATCCACTAATTACGGGTGAGGGGACATTTCATTCCGATTGGTTCATTGCATGTTACACCCAAAACATGCCTATGAATTATTAAGATAGTTAGAACCTTTTTGTGCCTTGTTCTAGTGCACAGTCTGGTTTTTCCGCCATCAAAATAGTAAAATGGATTTGAACATGCCCAAGAATGTAAGCAAGTGTTTTGCGCTATATGCTTTGCGCTAAATCGTCAAAATAGAGCCCAAAGAATGTGTACTTCGAAAAAATGTGCGAGTCATGTATGCAGAGCATGATGATGTGTGCAGAGTTAAGACATTACATAGCATAGGTATTGTCCTAATGAGACGAAACTAGGTGGAAAAAGAGCCAGAATGGAAGAGAGAAGGATATACGATCGCATAATAGTTAATATAATAGTCAACTGATCTAGTCATTTATAACATGCTAGACGGTTCGCCTGATGATTTCATCAGGTGATTTTGTTGGTTCCACTATAGCTGATGATGAGCTCCCACATGAACTCAGGGATGGTATCGCATGAACCCTTCCTAGGGTGCTTCGCCTGGCCAGTGGTCAAGCTGAAAATGACTTTGATCAAGCCGAGGTAAGCAGGGGGCGTCAGCCCCCCTCATCAGAACACAGGTGACCCAGCTGCCAAAGGGATTATATGAATTTCCTTCTTACAAGGTATTGTACAGAGAAGCAACATAACCCTCTGTGCACAAAAGGGAAACTCTGGCATTGGCTGGCTTAGAGATCTCAGCGATGGGGAGCCTTTTAAGCAACGTGCTGCATGCTAATGCGCTGTGGAGATGTTTCTATGTATTAAAGAGCATGAGGAAGAGCCTGTCTCAACTCAGCTTTGTTTGTGTACACACTGTTGAAGGTGAACTGCAGCAGTAATATCATTTCTAATACTCAGGGGTCCCAGTTCATTCAACATCCCTGTCTTTCAATCAGTTTGCCTGTGCCTTGTCACGCACACCCGTGTCAGCATCACCATGAATATGTTATTATATGAGATTTGCAGAAGAAATGGCTGAGCCAACTTCTGGCAGAACATTTCTACTTAATAACTGATGATTGTAACCTTTAGGGAAATCTTGGTGCTGCGATAGTTGGTGAATTTTCTGCTCTTTAGGATTGGGTCTTCACTAAAAGATTTAGAGGGGGAAATCTCCATTCATGTTTCATTTTACAAAAGGAAAACAGACATTAAGAACTGGGGGTTTTACTGCAAGGGTAAGTTCCCAGTGTCATCACAAAGAAGAACCTCTGCAGTCTTGAATAAAACACACTGCAGCAAGAGCTGAGAGCAGTGTGGCCATTGTAAAAGTGTGAACACTGGTTCTTTTCAGTAATAAAAGCTCATAATATTAATGGTATCAAAGGTATTAAGAAAGTTATTATCGTAACTTGTGCAGACGAGCTGGTCTCCTTTTGTGTCTGTTGACCTTTACCGTAATTGACCCATCAACTAATTTTTTCCGAGCATTTTAACCGAAATTTGCTGGTCTCTGTCAGAGGTGGTTCACATCTGTTGAAGGACACTGCACAAACAAGCATGACCTTTCTCTTGTTCTGAGGCTGGCGTGTGCCTCCTGACCCCCTCCACCACCTGTGCATTTATTATTCATGCATGGAGAACAGTAACTCGCCGCCAAAATGCCACACTTTATTAACAGCAAAAAATGGATGTTTCTCAGAGTCTGCATCTCCTGAGGCTCCTGCATACTCTCTGTTACTGAGCATTTTCTTAAGTCATTGATACCGTTCGCATACATTTTTTAGTATTTTCCTTTCATCTAAATGCATATAGTCAACATAATTCCCTTGGTGAAGATGCCGCATGTTTGTTTAATAGTCTGAGAAGATTTTTAAATGATTTTTATCCAACATAAAGACAGTGATTCTAGACATTCTGATGAAAGCAACATGGAAGACGCCCATCAAGAATGTATTGGAAAGAGAACATTATATTTCAAATTTCATTAAAGGAGTCATCTCATTTAATCCTTTGTCCACCACATGGATCTCCCAACCTAGTAAATCTCGGTTTAAATCCCTCCATATTGCCACTTAATCTGGTCATGTAAGCGATGACCATGTGGACCATGTGGGCTCACCTTGTGGAAGGGGCGTTGTGAAGCAGGCTAGCTGCAAAGAGGCTGGTGATTAAAGCTTGGTCTCTGTGTGCTCACTGTGCCACTTTCATTGTTAGTGTTAATGAAGGAATTAATGCATTCTAATGCATGACAACAGGACCTCGGTGAGGATTGCTGGCTGGCTTGCGAGCATGGCTGCACAGGCAAAATCAAACTTCCTACGTATATTCTTCAACCTTTAAATGGAATAATTTGGCCAGCTGTAAATGTGAGATGTTCCTTTCCCAGCTGTGGCATAAGAAAAATTGAATGACAGTGAGCAAAACAGCAGTAATTATAAAACTAATTACTAAATGCTGATGATGCCCATAGGCTTTGCATAAGTAAAATTAGAAAAGGAAATTGCTTTTGGCTGCATGGAAGCAGTGGGCATGTTTGTGTTATTTTCTTTATTTTTCTGTGCCTACCAAAGAATATAATTGCCATGGAAACAATTACTTGTACACCTTTTCTGCCACAAACAGCTTCAGGATGCATTGTTGTCGAACAATGTGTATTAATAACTTAGAGCACTGTACACACTTTGTTCATGAATAGATTACTATTAAATGGAATACTTGCAGAAAACAATGATTCTGAAAAGGAAGATGATTTTAGTTGAGGTTTTCAAACTATGTATGTTTTTCAGAGACCTAAATCATACATGTCCCATTTCTAAAAGTAATTTGATTCAGTTTTGTACTCAGTGGCCAATCTGTCTGCTGAACGTAGATATATCAGCAGGTGTATATAGCTGTTCACCAGGGTGCTTTCTTTCTGCCTGCCAGCATGGTACAGTATGTATGTGTGTAAAGGGTCTTTGATTACATTGGAATCCTCTGAAATTGCTGAGGTTTTTGATAGGTCAGTATTAACTTGCTGAACATATTAAAAAATTAACTGCTAATGTCTGTGAACTGCTTGTTTCTAGAAGAATGTGTGTACCTGAAAATAAATGTTTAAGTACATCCTGTCTGTCTTCTACCTCTTTGATTCTAGTATGTGTAAGTGCTATACCTTGTTTTGCTGGGCCTGGTAATTAGTCCTTCTGCAAATGCAAATGGTAAAATAATGGAGAAATAAATCAGAGTGACAGTTGGAATGAATACAGAAGGCCTCGCTTCTTACTTTGTGACTGGCCATTTAGTCAGCTGTAGCTAATATCTGCATAAATTGATACAAAGCACCAGCCTTTAAGTTGTACGGGAAGCAGGAGTGCTGTGCTGTAACATCTCTACATTTCTGAAAATGAAAATGAAAAGTCTCTTTTAACAAGTAATGTACAAGTACTGCAGCTATACCTGTATCAGTCTACAACCATATTCCCAGTCTACCAAAAGCTGTACACCATTAGGCTTGAAAGCACATATCATTTAAGCATGAAGGTAAATTGTGACATTGTTTGACTGAAAAGAGGACTGTCTGAAAATCTGAAGTGAAACCGAACTCAGTTGTGGTTCATGAAACCAGATTAGTGCGCACCAGTACTCAGTATTAAATAGCTTGGAGCAGGTGTTAGTAGGCTTGATTTTTCCCACCTGTCCCACAAGAACTGACTAGGTGACAGATTATTTTCCTACTGAATTGCAGCTTCTTTGGACAGCAAGATCTAAAAGCACAGCATGACGTTCAAATAAAATGAAGGACATTTACTATTACAAGTAATGTCCTTAATAATCTTGTTAGTCTAGTCCCTCTCAGTACGAGACAAATGGAACATTATTGGCTTATGGGCTGTAGTAAATAATTTAGTTTCCAATATTCTGGCTGATTTGACAGTAAATTAAAATGACATGAAAAGAGCTTGTTGAATAAAGAAAGTATCCAATCAAATTTAATTGGCTTGACTAAGGCAGCAGTAATATGTTTTATAATTAAACCATGTTGTCTTGGAGCTTTATTACCATACATGAATCAAAATGTCAAAAATAATTCCTTGATATTGTGCTTTTAAAATATCATAGTGCCAGTATCCTTCCGTGATGCAGAGTTTCCCATTTTTCTTACATGTTAATGCAACATGAATACATTCACTCTACTTTTTAATGTTTCATATTTAAAGTTGACTAAATATCACAGCCTGCTTATTCCATCAATGTGGCCATTCATCCTTCGGGTTTTCTTTGTGTGGCCAAGGCTAGGATAGTGAGGTCATCAAGTGGCAGATTTAGGAGTAAGGTCATAGCGCAAGGTCATAATGTGACCTAAGCTGCAAACTATTTGTGATTTAAATTTGTGCTCTGTTGACTGTTACTCCCACTCCAGGACACAAATGACTCCCCTAATCATCCAATTTAATCACACCATTTTCTACTTCTCAATAACTAGAGCCGTCTCAAAGGCATTTATATTGAAACCAATGGATTTCTACCATTTAAATGTGATGGGGGGTTGGGCTGTAACGAGAGAAAGACACCGGCAAGGTCTTAAAAAGGGGGTTGCTCATGCGTGAAGCATTTACCTATCTCTATCTCAACGCCTGACTAACGGTTTTTGGTCACCCATTTCATTTCCTAATATCTCTAATAAGTCTTTTGATAACGGCCTCTCTCTCAGCAGCTTTTTTTTTTAAAAAAAAAACTCTGCCTCTTTTGAGCACTGAAATGTTGATGTCTGCATCAAGCCTGTGATGAGGCGAATATGCCCAGAGACTGCGGTTGCTGACCACTGCCAGAGCTGGGCCCCCAGCTCGCAGACAGAGCCCCTCCCCGTGAGTCAGCTGGCAGTGTAGCGTCCTGGCCAGCCCCCATTGCTGCCCAGGCATCCACACACATGCCTGCAGAGATCCCTCTCCCAGGGCAGGGCTCTATGCTGAAGAAGTGCCCACATGCAGATCTTGTTCCTCCAAATGCTATGGCCAAGAATTCTTGGGCCCAAACCTTAATAAACAGACGGCTTTGGGTCTCCACTGACGATTGAGCCCAGCCCCGTGCCATCTTACTCCTGTTGGGAGCTAACACTAATAAGAATGTATACTATGCATGAATTAAACATGAAGCCTGTGTTTTAGTTATTGAGGCTCTCCACTAGTAGCATCTTGATGTGGCATCCTTTGAAGTCCTTTGCCAAATCCATAGTGATTTTTGAGGGAATTTGTATGAGTTTTAAGCAATTACGAGGAACATGGGCTCCGAGTGTCACGCCGCCCCTTGAAAACCTCAGACTGTTTTCATTTAGGCTTCCCTATTCTCCAAGGATTGCGATCAACTACAGTCAATCGTCATAAAAAAATATGCAGATTTTTGTTGTTGAGTTAAGCAGAGAAGTATGTTAAAAGACTTTGGGCTATAAAGGCAGAATTTGATTTGAGACTTACATCAATGTTCCCTAAGTAAGAAATGTGTTTGTTTTTTTCCATTACCGAAAAATTTCAGGCATGCTTCGATTTCTGTATAACATGCATTAGATTACAGCTGCACTAATGTAGCAGAGGCTGAAGTGAAACCCCTTCATCTCTGCTGGACGATTTATCCTATGTGACATGAAACATAAACTTAAAATATTTTTTTATGTAATTTAAATAAAATGACGGTCAAATAAATGAAATTCAAATACCTAGCTAAAGGATCATTGATAAAATTCCAAATATTTGTAACCTTTTTCGTGCTATTTGTCATTACTGGATTGTTTGAGCACTTTATTAAACTTACTATTATACTAGTAACATTTAGTGATAGTGAGGTAAAATTGTGTCACATAACGGATTAAACATTAAAAGAAGCTAAGGCTAGTGACAGTGATATCTGGTGTATTATGTACAGTGCTGAAATAGTTAAGGAAAATGCTCTTACCAGAGAACGCTATTTTCTATGGAAGCCTATTGCTTTTGAGCAGGTCAGCGCCTCCATGTTTTTGTCTAATAACAGCATTATTAACACAGTTGTTTTCGTCACCCTGATTTGTTTTGGTGTCTTCTTGTCTCAGAATGAAGGAGCTGCATCTAAGCAGAGAGCGGTTTAATTGTCACAACACCCCCCTGCACACACAGATCCCCTCATCTGTCTTAACAGAGGAAAAATCAGTGTTCTTGCATTTTCTCTATCTGTGTCATGCAAGCCAGGCAGCAGAAGTAGGCTGCTGTAAATGAGCTGATCCCATTAAATGATATCAACTTCAAGGCATTAATGTGATTTAGAGGTTCATTTTTCATTCATTCAATTATGCAGATCCTTTAATTAAACTTCAACAGTTTGTTGGTTTTCTCTGTGTCCTGGGCAAAGTAATTTCTTCACGAGCAAAACTTATAAATTGTGTATATTTTGGTTTATTTACTTGGTTATTTTATTTCTTTATTTATTTTGCTTGCTTTTCTATTTCTGATACATAAAACCCAAGATTAGCTGTATTTACTGATACAGTTAAGTAGTTTAGTTAAACAGTATTCTTAAATCAATGTCTTTATGTTTTTAGGACTAATGCGAACATGGTGAAACATGGTGGCAAAATTAGGTATAAATTGACCAAGTGTAGCAGTCAAGTAAATTCTGTCTGTGAAGAGAGTGCAAGGAGAGTAAGATAATGATTGACGGCTGATGTCTAACTGGGTGTTCAATACATTGGCTCTCTTCTTACTTTTGGAATATTTATTTATTTATTTATTTATTTATTTTTTTAAATGTGTCTTGTCCGGCAGCTATGGCAAGCAGAATAATGGTCTGAATGCATTGCTTTGTCAGACATGTTTGCTTTACCATGAGGGGCTCTATAAACTCTGTATAGGCCCTTCATGTTGATCAATTTCTTTTTATTTGTATATTTATTGTATTTTATTTGTAACACATGTAAAATATTCCAGTTGCCGAGCTGTCCGGAAGGGAGTGATAGTTTTGGAATATTTATGAAAGGGTGTAAGAGTGGACAGACTGATAGGTAGAGAGGGTGACATTGGTTAGGCCATAGTGTGATTAGACTGTAAGTATATTATGCTCTCATTTATATACATTTTATATATGTCATACAATATGCTTAAAGTATGTAGCCTCTATAAAATGTTATTCTTGACAATTTTTGGATACTATTCTAAGACAAACACATTTTAATTATAAAGTAAAACTTTTTAAATTATATTGGATTAAGCTCCAGGTTCTTGAATATGACTAATCGCACCGTGCTTAGTCACATGATGACATGCCCTATGCCAGTTTAGTTCTCATATTGACAGTTGACAAGGTTTCCTCTCTAGAAGGGCTTGCTGGAGGCACTGTTTTCTGGCAAATAACAGGTTCCTTCTCAAAACACTGCTGGGGCAGCTTTTGTCTATGCAGACATACCAATTGTTTCCACTAGTACAGAGCAGGGAGTCAGCCTTGTCCTTCATGTGGGTGTTATAAATCAAACCATATCTCATTGCTGATTGACAGTAATTCTTCCCAATCAAACATGTTTTGCAACCTGTAGATTATTCTGTTCCTTGTCCTACTTCTCTCTACCAATCACGAACCAAATTTATTAATGTTTAACATTATTGTTAGTTTTGGTGTAAACCACATTTATTCCTAGTGAAATGATAATATCAGGACTAATTGTCAGCCATGTATTGTGATAAGGTAACAAGCATTAATTTGGATTAGTAACAAACATGTCGCATACAGTAGACGGCACCATGTGATGAAGTTGTAAAGTTAGCTTTCAGCTTTCTTCTGGCCCCTTTAATTACACATGTAATGGCATGCGTGAGCATCATATTCCAGATAATGATTTTAATTGCTTTTTGCCAGAAGGCAGTTTAGAAATGTTTTTTTTTTGCTTTGTTCTTGGGCAACATGTTGTTTTTATTTATTTATTATGAGATTTTTATTTAGTGATAAATCTCCAGGAGCCTCAGATGATTATACCTATGAGCAGCTTGGAAGCAAATACTGTAGGTTGATGAATGTGACTTCAACCAGGCAATGAAGAGAGGCTCAGATAGCGCCTGCCCACAGTAATGGGAATGCAGTATGGAGGGCTTGCCTCTAATACATGTCACTGAGTGTTTTCAGTCATAGCAGTCTAATCCAGTTCAGCCTAATTCTCATGCAGGATTTTTAATGAATAACGCAGCAGATAGCATGCTTTGTTAAAGAGCAGTGACGTAAATGTGAATTACAATAATACATGATTTACTTACATGATTTTTACAGTCCCTGTTACTGCAGTTTGATTCTTACTTCCTATGGTTTACTCTAGTTATTATTTTCTGTTTGTGAAGGAACTATCTGAAATTGCCTAGGTTGCATACACAATTGCTGGTGTAATAATTATCCCTCAAACTGCTCACTGAGACATCTGTGGGTGGGAGGACTAAATTAAAACTTAAAAACAAAACAAGAGTCAGGAACAACACAGCCCCATACAAAATGTATGAAGGATTTATTCTTTGTGAACGAAGCGACTTCAGGAACAGAATGAGAAAGAAAAGAAAGTACTTAATTGACAATTTCTTGGAAATTGCTGAGGGGAAAAACAAAAGAGTAGCTCCAGGTTGCCAGGGTGTAATAAGCCGTTTCTCATCACTGTCTCTGTGATTGAGCCTATACAAAATCGATTTATTTCTCGGGTAACTCAGAATAATTGAAATACAGACAAGGTTTGGTTCCAATTTACCAGCAATAAAGTTGTAATAGGGTTTTCTCCGCAATTTTAGCCTTAATGCGCTCATTCTAAAGAGCAGTATTTTGCCAGTCGAACAAATAACATCAGTGAAGCTTACGACCAGTAATAGCCCCACATTGATGCACACATTAAACTTGTTAAATCAATTCTGTAGACACTTTCTAAAGTGGACTGTCTGTTCTTTCCTACTCCAGTCTACTCAAATTCGTTTAAACTTCTCAATCACTTTCATTCCTTTTTAATGACTCTCCACTTTTAAATGATAATTATTTATACTCTGCAGATATTCCTTCTAAAAAATAAGATCTTAATAGGATATATATTCATAGGCAGGTTATTACTGTACACTTGAAATAACTGCTTGTTTACTAAGACCATACTGTGCATTTAAAGAGAAGTGTCTTAGCAGGGAGCAAGTTGAATTCTTTTTGCTTGATTTTGGCACAAATTACTCTCTGCTTTATCATGCTCTCTTTTTCTGATTGTTGCTGAAGAATAGCTACATTTCTGTTTACCAATAAAATATGCATCGCTCATGAGTGAAATGGAGACGCATGCATTCATGCAATAGGTAGCAAAATTTTTTAATTTTCTTTATTGGTGTACTTAGTGAAATCAAACCTTGAGGGAATCAATTTTGCAAACAAAAATGCAGTGATTGAATACACAAACATGAGCAAATATGAGCAGAAACATTATGGTTAATATGCCAGTTTTGTCAGTATACAAATTCTAAGGGAACACAGGGAATGTATTCATTACAATTACAATTACAATAGGAAATATCCATATGCTTTAATTATGTATCTCCACTAATTTCCAATTCCCTTTGCTTATAAAGGCAACATGCATTTTGATTATTTGCATGCATGTTAGTGTAGGTGTCTGTAATCACTGCAAAAGTGCTTGTGCTTGTTCCCAAGGTCAAAACAAAGATGCCGTGCTGTGTATGCCACTGACAGCTTTATGCGCATGTCTCAGTGGCGACATGGTGCCACAGGAGTGACAGGCCGCTGTCAGTCCCCCTACAGGCAGAACAGGCGGCTGGGCACGTGCTTGTTTTTGTCCGGGTGTCAGAGACGCAGGTACAGTAATTAAAGCGTGTCTGTGTGCTGAATCCCCTTCGCCTGGCAGCTGGTGATGCTTTATAGAGACATTGAGCTAATCGATTAAAAGCGCAGAGACAGGGGAGTTGTCTGACAGCACTGTACTAAGATGAAATTAGTCAGAGGCGTGGGGAGGGGGACACAGGTGACCGGGCCCCTTCTGGGAGTGAGCCTGGGTAAAGGGGGCAGCGTGTGCTGATCCCCATGTAATTAGGACAGCCATGTTTCAACAGGATTTCCAAATTATCACGAGAGAGCGAGTGAGCGAGCAAGAGAGAAGGAGGCAGAGGGAAGCGGGAAGGGGGCTGGGGAGAAATCGGGGGACACGCTTCTTTCGCAAAAACTTGGCCTCTCTCCAGCGTGGCTGAAATTACACGAAATTAGTCAGCTGCCGAGGAATGTGAAATCAAACTAATTGCCTTTTGAAGTAGCCGGCATGTAGCGGCGGCACGGGGCCGGGATTGGCCGCAGCCCGCTTGTCTGGGAGCGTGTAGCACCCTAATCGATTTCACAGCTGATACGACAGTGACACGCATGCAACACCTTGCACAGGGCCCCCCTCATCCATGTAAATTCCATGCAGAATTTGCAGGAAAAAGAAAGTCACTTACCGCAGAGGTGCAAAAACACCACACAACAATGGCTGTTTCAGGAACAAAAATGTAATCTCAGTGAAGGTGAATAAATATGATGCAAACCTTGTTACGAACACATCTTTCATATAAACAGTGCCGGCGGTGTCTAGACATCATTGGACGCGTGCCCCAGAGACACACATGGCTGTCTGAATGTGATTTCAAAAGGTGTGGTATCTTTGGATCATTTAAATGGGAGTTTGCAAATCCACACAGCAGACCTTTACACAATGGTCCACATAACTACAAGACATTGTATACTCACATTGTTTAGCTTTTCTTTCACTCTGTGTCATTTGCTCCCAAAAAGCTTTTTTCTGTGCAATTCATACGAGTGATTCAGGAGTGTTTATCGGCTACCAAGGAACAGCTGCATCACTAGACTTTAGACAAAAGCTCACATTCCTTTTAATGGGTCAGGCTGAAAAAAATGACCATTTAAATCTTCTTCCATAGTGCATAATGACGGCATTTACAAACTGCTTTGTGGGGGTCTGTCACTTCTTACATAGAGATCATCATAGTTTATTTTTCACTGGTTAAGCAGTAATTCAAGTGAATACACTCAGCTGAGGTTGAGCAATACAAGTTTTCAAATGCTTGTTTTGGAATACTAGGTTCTGCCTTGGCTGTCTTTGATGTTGAAATACCTTTTCATTTTGTTCTTTTACAGTGTACTGTTTCTCGGGAAATGACTGTGTTACCCTGCTATCTGAGCAAAACTAGCTTTACTGTTACTGTTTACTGTTGTTTATATTTCTGGAAGTTTGTAGCTGCTGTTCAGACTAGAGTAGCGTAACTATACAGCGTAAATCAGTGAGTGCATATTCTAGCCATTTAATTACGGAAGAGGAAAAGCACATCACCTTTGGTCCCAGCCTTTGCTTGATCAATAAGTGAGAAATAGTGTGAATTTAAACCAGACAGGTAATTTCCTCACTGCCCATTCTTGTCTCTGTCTGGCTGGTATTGAGCTTCTCTCTCTCTCTCTCTCTCACACACAAACACACACATGTTGGCAGACCTATCTAAATTGTCCCCAAAAGTGATCTATGCAAACACCCCCCCCCCCCCCCCCCCCC
>JAODLC010000028.1:5809685-5842232 GCA_026781145.1 Hippopotamyrus pictus | reverse complement strand
GAAGACTATTCCATACTCTAACTACACGCTGTGTGAAGAAGTGCTTCCTCAAATTTGTTTTAAAATGTTCTCCTGCTTGTTTTGTTCAGTTGTGAACTTATTTAATTCTAGTGCCTCTTTGTTTGAATTTAATTTAATAAAACTCCTTTTGTTTCACCCAAACACCAGTCCTTGAGTCATTTTGTCTGGCATGTTGTGACACATTTATTATTAAAACAATCATGAACACAGTGACAATTATTTAGAGAATCTAATTTAAAGATAATGTTTCAGCCTCTGCCCTGTGATGGGTTGGAGCCCCATCCTGGGTTGTTCCCTGCTTTGCGCCCATAGCCTCCAGGAGAGGGGTTCCAGACACCCTGCATCCCTGAATAGGACAAGCAGTTACAGAAGATGGATGGATGGATGGATGGATGGGTGGATGGTTCAGCCTCCCTTTCTACCCTATGCCTTATTAAAGAGCCAATAAAAAAGCCATCATTAGCTGTGGTCAGTGAATTTGCACGGCATCTTTGACCTTAGTGTGAAATACAGACTCAGAACCAAACTATTCTATTCAAAAATACTACTGAAATGCCTGGAAATGTAGGTACTGATTTCATCCATTTCATAAATTTAAGAGTTATTAGGTACTTGAACATACTTTTGTTTTATTATATTGGCAGTCCGACATTTTTAATTTTAATCTATGATATTTTGAAGAATGTGAAGTGTCTACACCGACTGCAATATGTTTTACAAAACTTCAATAAGTGTAACTAAATTAATTAAATACATTTTTATGAGCACGTATCTTATATGTATATATGTGCACACATGTATACTTACTGTATAGCTGTAACCTTAGGAAGTGGCGCTGTACACAGCCCCCCGATCATGGCTCTTTGGCAGCTTGAAGAATTAGGACTGACACTTGCCAAAATGGGTGTCCTCCGAGTCAGCTGCCAGTTGAGCATTTGCGCTATGTTAATTGAATTGGCAATTTCTGAAAAGTTACTTTCCTTTGGGCTTTGATGAGGCAGGAGCTGCTGTTTAGCTGCTGTTATCTCAAGTTTGAGAATAAGTGTGTAAGCTTCACTAGAAATTATTGCAGATTTTAAATGTCAGGGGCCTCATTGTTAATTTTCATTGAATGACAATTAAATTATCAATATCAATAATGGCTGTTCACGTAGCTCTGTGATTGCCACTAGACTAAGAACAAAAATGCATGTTTTACAAAATATATGTGTTGTATAAATGAATAAATACATTTTTTTTTCTTATTTAATACTAATTTAATTTAAATTGAGTACAGAATTAGTTACATGAAAATAAATCTGTATTAAACCAAGAAAAAAGTATATTTTTTATTTTTATATCAAATGTCACAAAAATAGCCTGTCCTTCATTCATTACTCCACTTACAGAATGTGCCCTTCCTAATAATTATTATAAGTGTGCAAGTATCTACCCCTTAGTACAGAAATCATAGTATATTTCAGATTCTGATGTTATATTAATTAGTTGCAACTGAAACTGAAGATACTATTACTACTACTAGGGTAGCAGCAAGGTTTGGCATGGTGACGCAGTGGTTAACACTGTTGCCTCAGCCCTCAGGAAGTAGTGTTCAAGTCTCTGCCCCGGTTCTATGTGTGTGGAGTTTGCCCATATGTCACTCTGGGGTTTCGTCTGGGTTCTCTAGTTTTCCCTACACACCCCAATAATAAGCTGTGGTAGCTTCCATGACCTTGCATATGGAATGCAACATGCAGGATACACCGCTTATTTTCTGAGGAGCTAGTCAAAAAATTTAATTTAGAAAAATGACTGTGGCAGAATATACAGTATAGATTTTTTAAAATTGTATTTACAGTTAACAAGGTTTCTGAACTATGTAACGACCCGAATAATACTTTTTAAATAAAATGATTTCCCTAATTTAATAAATAAATGAATTTCCAAAAGTGAATGGCTCTGTGCCCCTTTCCAGCCAATATGTGAATTCATTTCATGCAGATTCGGTGCCCCCAGCAAAAACTGCTGGAAATCATATTAATCAGTATGTTCTGGTCTCAAATGTTCAGCCAAGGAACATTTGCTTATATTCACTTTTAATAAAGTGTGCAATTGGTGTGGAACTTATGACCAATTGTCAGAGAATCAGGAAAAATAACAGTCTCACTAGAAAATGATGTATTTATAGCCCGATAAACCTGACCAGGATAGGGAATTAGAAGATGCATGGATGGATGGATGGATGGATGGGTGGATGTAATTGTAACAGTAGGTGGTAAAGCACCTTGCCATACTTATACCCTATATAGAACCATCTCATCCAGAGGAGAATTAGATATCTGCAAATGGACATACTTTGTGAAGGTTACAATTCCTGGATATTCTTTCCTGAGATAAGTATATTTTAACCTGTGAAAGATAGTCAAGGCCAAAATTTATGATCACAGTTCTAAACTGAATGTCTATGAATATTTGTAAATGTCTAGGCTGGATAATCAGAATACAGTGGTACCTCAGTTCTCGAACTCATTAGAACTCGAATTTCTTAAAAGTCGAGCCAACCAGTTCTAAAAAAATTTACCTAGAACTTGAATCTCAGAACAGAATTTGAATCTCAGAAGTCGAATGGTGAACACCGACCTAACCTAACCGACCTACATAACTTGTACGTACCGGGAAATGAGTCACGCGGCACTCTCTAAGTGGAAACAAAGGGTAACGCTTCAGTTTCAGCCTCACATTCGCTGTGATAGCATTGTGCATGTTTACACTAGCTGAATACCTATACTGTATTTAGACAGTAAAAGTACATTGACAATGATAGACAGTAACAGTAATTATTATTATAATAATAAAATACAATTTCTTATTAATTATTTTAATATTAATAATAAACCATTAATACATTTAATTATAATATTGCTGCGCCAAGCAGGGATGGAATGGAGACAAAGGCGCAGACGTCAGGGTGTCGGGGAATATGGGGTTTTATTACAGGTAGGGCAGGCAAAACGCAGACGGACAATACAATGACCGGACTGGGGAAACAAACTGAAACGCGGACTAAATACAGAGAACTAATGATAACAACCATAAACAGCTGATCACACCAGGATTACGCACGGGGTTAACGAGGGGGCGTGGCACACGGAAAGAGCGGACGATCGGGCAGGATACATTGTTTGGATACATTTATTTTCTTACTTTACAAATTACTGTTTTGATAAATGTGCTTAGATGTGTTTAGTACCGTATATGCTTTTGTATTATCCTGTTCATTTTGTGTTTAATACATGCTAAGAAAAACATATTTGGGTGTAATTTTTTGGGACCGGGAACCAATTAATTGGTTTTCCATTATTTCTTATGGGGAAAATTTGATCAGAACTCGAACATTTTAGGATTTGATCCGGAGCAGAGTACTACACGGGTCCACTTTTGGAGACCTGCACCCGCACAGTACAGCACTACACCTACCCGTGCACCCATGATTATTTCAAAGTTAAATCCGCACCGGCCCGGCCCGTTAACATTCCGCCCGCTACCCGCCCATAGCCGTGATAAATTACACACAATTATTTTTTCTATGCACCTCTCAATGTGACAAGTGCTAGGCCTACATGAATTTTGAATTGAAACGAAAAAGTCCGTTTAACACAAAATCAAATCAGATCTAAGCTATCCATACTGTGACGAGCTTGAAAGAGAGAACACGACGACACGCATCAGACTGTGATGATGAGAATTTGTACATGATAGTCTAATACATAGATTTTTTTGCTTATATCTTATTTTTTCAGGCTACAATACTGTTTTGATTGACCTGCTACCCGCCCATGTGTAATGAATTACCCGCCCGCATACCCGCCCGTAAAATTCCAGAACATTAAAATCCGCCCGTTTCAGCAACTATCTGCGGGTACCCATTGGGTACCCATGGGTACCCGACCTGGTGCAGGACTCTAATCCTGAGTTCTGAACGGATTAAGTTCTGAGGTACCACTGTAATGTATTACAATGTAGAGTAGCTGGTTAACACACTGAATTTTGGGGTAATATCAGCGACTGATAAGCTGCTCAGCTGTGAATGCTCAGAATGTTTTTAAGGCAGCCATGAAATGCCTCAACTAAAGTTGGGTGCACATGTGCCAATAGTGAGTCACCTTGCGATCTTTACCACTTCTGATATATACAAGATCTGATGCCTTTACTTTCTCGCTGAGGGAAGGACACACACTTTTTAAAATTCACGCCTGCACTACTTGTATTTAAATTGTTGTATTTTGGTATTTAATAAACTGCATAAGAATTTTCTGTCTAATCATAATGCTATGACAGCAGCCTGTTCACTAAACTTGTGGAAGCTATATGACATGTTCTCGATGTCACAGAGAGATACGGACAAGGTGGGAGTGCAGGGCAACCCTCAAACTCCCACTCACATTTTCACACATTCATTCATGGCTTTGCATAATTTTTGCATAAATTTGTGGATAGGCACATTTTTTGGAATAGTCAATGGAGACAACTGATGCAAGCTGGCATCCATGTGTTACCCTACCTATCAACACAATGCCTTCAGATTCTTTCTTTCATAGATATGACATATCTGTTACTGTTAATTTGTATACATAATGTCTAATGAGAATGTGATACAATTTTATTTTTGTGTGCAAGGTTTCAGGTGGTATGATGGTGCAGTGATTAGCACTGTTGCCTCATATCTCTAGGACCTCGGTTCAAGTGTCTGCCTGGGTTCCATGTGTTTGGGCTTTGCATGTTGTCCCTGTGTCATCATGGGGTTTCCCCCCACAGTCTAATTGGAGTTACCAAATTTACAG
Source organism: Hippopotamyrus pictus (assembly GCA_026781145.1). Classification (NCBI taxonomy): domain Eukaryota; kingdom Metazoa; phylum Chordata; class Actinopteri; order Osteoglossiformes; family Mormyridae; genus Hippopotamyrus; species Hippopotamyrus pictus. The sequence goes on along the minus strand of JAODLC010000028.1, from coordinate 5,837,391 downwards.
GGTTTTTTGGAAAATCTTGAAAAAGACATTTTGGTTCATTGATTCAGGGACTGTCTTATAAAATTATTACTAAGTTAGCTAGTTTCTTAGTCATAAAAAAAAAAAAATATTTCAAGTATTTCTAATTTATACCTAACATGCTATAAATATATAAAATGACAACTAAAACACATCATTTAACTGCTTATGCTGGTCAGGGTCATGGGGTAAAAAAAGTAAAAAAAGATATTTTCCATTCATAATTTTTGCGTGTGATTCATGCTATTATTTCTGCAGTTCAGGGAAAGTTTACTGCTGCTAGGTGACATCCTACATCTGTGTCTCAATGGGGATTTCCTCCGCAAAGCAGACCTCCGCAAGGGCTGCCTTTTCATCTCCTCTGCCTCACTTTCACTAGCTATGTAATAACTTTAATAGTATTATAGTCATATAAATAAATACTGCTATAAACCAGTACTTAAATAATAATAAAAAGCAATAATAGATTTCAAAGCAGAAAATATAGTGTAAAATATAATGTGCCTAAAATAAAATATTTTTCTTTGTCACTATGTTCTTCCGGAACTATTTATTATAATCATATCAATAGACATTCATTCCCTTGTAACAGCTGACTCTTTTTCCAGAAAAGATAAGCTGCACTTAGTTCATTAGTCTATATATATATATATATATAGACTGGGCTGAGTTCACATGCATAGACCAGTAAAAATGCTGAATAATATAGAAAATCATATTTATTATACATTCTCGTATGAATGTGTAAATCGAATGGTGCTCATTTATTTTTATTAGACCAACAGCTTCATGATTAATGTAGAATTAACGGGTTATATAAATAATAGACTACTAATCTTTGAAAACCCAAATTTGAAAACGGCCCTAAGAAAACAGATGCATTTCCTGCTAACATTTCCAAATGGAAAGATGTTTACACAGCTCATGTTGCTATGTCTTTGGGTTTGGTGTTATTTGACTATATAGTTTAGAGTAGACTCTCCCACTGCAGTATGGACAGGCTGAAGTACGCAGTGCTAGGATTTCATGTGCCCCTGAGTCTCCAGTGGATATTGAAAAAGGGATTTGATGGCCTTTATTTCCTATAAGCCCGTGAAGTATATTGTTTCATTTTCAAAAAAATGTTGTTTTATATATTTTGGCATCTTTTTGGAATCATTTTTTTTTTTGCTAAATTTTTGTTTTGCTAACTAATTGATAGCAATTTTTGCATCTTGTTAGTCATTTAGCCATTCTATTGGGTTGAAAGTCTTTATAAAAAGTTATGTATGTGTTGTTGGCAATCTTAGTCTGAAACATTATTCATAACCATATGGTTTGAAACTGAAGGGAGTCACAACCACTGCATACATTAAGGAAGAGTCTTTATACAAGAAGTTTCTGCAAAAATGTTGTATAATTGAATAGTTGGATTACACATTAAAAGTAAAAATGAAATAAATAAAATTTACTTAATTTCAAAAAGTAAGAATATTTAATGTATTTAATGTACTTGGTCTGAGTTCAAAATAAAAAAAACCTGTGAAATGCCAGAGGGATACCATGGCTTTGGCAGCTTCATGACCATGTACCTCAGCTAATATGAAGAAAATGAAGCAGATTCATAAAGCAAAATATTATAGATCAATATGCAATTACACGCTTCTCTGTATGTGATCAAACATCAATGGTAGCAAGTAGAATTGGATCTCCAGCTGCTTTTTATATGAGACAGCGCAGTGGCTGATTTTCATTGGGGGGGAAAGTGCTGTATTGGGTGGGGTGGCTTTGCACAGCAAGCTGTGGGAGATGCTGATTGGTTCTGAGGTACCTCTCCAAATCACCGACACAGTTAAGCAGAACTCAGCATTTGGCATGAGACTTTAAGGTGACCAGCAGCTCCTGAGAACTGTACCAGTTTGACATTTTAATAACTTTATCGTAAAAGTATTCGCCACATTCAGTTTGCAGTTCAGAAAGATCCCCAAGGTCAAGAATTTTTTATAGTTTAAAGTCATCCATCATTATTTCCATGTTAGGCTCTTTTGCCTGGACAGAACCAAATGAGATGAGGTTTATTTTTACATGGATAAAATTTAATATGAACCAGTGTTATTTCACATCGGCAAAGCAGTGGAAGGACTGGTCATTTCAAAATGCTAAGAATCACACAGCTGCTGAATAGTATGAAAGGAATGATTTTCAGTGCTGTCTGGGTTGGAGTATAGAGGACGATAATTGGACTTGGTCAAGTGTGCTTTGATCTTTGGTGCTTCTTTAATGCTCTACATGAGCGGCTGAGCTACATCTTTAAGTGCTGGCTCCGCTGCAGCAGGCATCTCTGCAGGGCTGCTCAGACGTGCCTTCTGTGGACTTTGACCCACCGTAGCGTGCCCAGAGATGCCCGCCTGTTTGAGTCCCGCTCCTGGCGTGTTCCTGGCTCTTCTTGGATCTGCAGCTTGTTGTTCACTGAAGTTGCCCATTTCGGTTCTGACCTGTACGTGGCCGGGAAATGGCTCATGCATCTCTAGTAGCACTGTGCCGGTTCACTGTCTGGCTGCTGTCTTTTCTGCTCGCCGTATTTGGCACCAACCTCAGCCCTCAGGGAGAAAGAGAGCTAAATGCTTAAAGCATAACTGGAGGGGAGAAGAGTGTTTACCATGCCTGTGTTGGCCTGGGAATAGGCTGAAGGACAGCAGCCTTTACTCCTGCTGCCTCTGCCCAGCTCAGGTCCAGAGGGGGTCCTGCTCCCTGACTCCACCCTCTCCCCAGCTTCACTCAGTGGAGGCCCTGTTTACTACTGGTCCTTGAGAGTCTTTAATGGCCATCCACTGCTTTTATTACATCATTAATTGCACTTAATGCAGCCACATTACCCAAACGCTTGGCTAAGCTCTGAAAATTAAGTACAGAGCACTTTGTTATAAAATTCACCGTAATGAGCTCTAGTGGGACAAGGTCTGTTAAGTTTGAAATTACCGCAGGCCATTTTTTTTTTTTTTTTTTTTGCAGAATGGCGCATGGTGCGTCTGCCTACTTTAAAGTTGGAGTCTTGAAGAAAATGCCCTGAGGGTGCTGTTCTCTGGTTACTCTGCTGCGGAATCAATGCCACAATATTATCCCTCATTTACTGCAGGCCTTGTGCTGCTGGGTTGTTTATGCAAGTGCTGAGTATGGCATCGTGTACCGTCCTGGCTGTGCAGCCATTGACTGGTGTTACTATATTTTCACTAGTAGCCTCATGGTGTCTACAGCAGCTTGGGCAGTTATTCCATATCAGTGCCTTGGACTTACCACCACCTTTGTCCCTGTGTGATATGATCCTGCTGGAAAGTATGTGTTATTAATTCTTCTTTGTGTCGTGCTTTACAACTGTCAAGCTTATAATAATGATTAATGTTTCTGTATTGTTCTGTATAGCCTCTGATTTCTCTGATGCTGGTTCAGGCTGCATCTGGTTCCTGTACCTTCTCCTCTTGCTCTACCTTCCCTCAGATGATCTCAGTTCAGTTTGCCTTTAAATACTGGCATTTCTAGCAGTTACACCAAAGCATACATTTAACAGGTAGACATGAGACACGTTATTCAGTGACTGGGAAGGTGATGAGGGACAGATGACTGTAGCTGTGATGTCACCGTGTGCTCTGCTTGTCCCCTTGCCAGCTATAGGGGCTCAGCGCAGGAGGAGTCCCAGCGCCGTGGCGTCCGAGATCTTCGAGCCACACCTGGGCAGCCACATCCTGCAGGTAGGAGCAAAACTCCACTCCAGACTCACTGTAAGCCAGGCGGCCTTCCAGCTGGCGTCCCGACTTGTCCGCTCCGGTCTTGTCAGTTCCATGAGTTGCCCTGTGCTCACAGACTTCCCCTCTGTTGTACTCAGTTGTTATAACAGGTTCACAGGGTTTATATGTGCTTTAAATGACTGCCATTCAGGGAAGTGTGAAAGTAATTGTGTAACATATGGTAATTGGGCATTCGTGGTAAGAGCTCAGATAATCCATCAACACGCAGCATGACATAAAGATGGCACCAGTGTGCAGGAGTCTAAGGTCTCATCTGCCTGAAGACCTTTTTCCATATATATATATATATATATATATATATATATATATGTATAAAAAATGTATCTGTGTGTCTGTGGATCAGGTCTGTGTTACATTGTGCGGGCTAAATTTTCCCAACAATGTAATAAAAACCTGTTATTCTGACATTGTGGGGACAATTTTTAGGTTCCACAAAGAACTATCAATACAATCAAAAAAATAAAAAATGCCAGAAGTCTCATATTTAGTTTGGTTACTTATGGTTAAGGTTAGGGCTGGGTAGGGGTTAAGGTTGTCATGTTGGAATTAGAGTTTTCCTCATAGAGTCCCCACAAAGATATAATTACAAACCTGTGTGTGTCTGTGTGTGTGCTAGGTTCACAAGGTTCACAGTTTGGTACAAACCTTTAGGTTCACAGTTTGGTACAAACCTTTAGGTTCACAGTTTGCTTCAATTTTGGTACAGTAGGAAAAAGAGAAATTGTTTTGAAATTATTTATTTATTAATGCTCTAAACAAAAACACAGTTATTAACCAAAGGCAAAGTGTCTGTTCACTTCTTTGAATCACAACACTTGCACATAAAAAAATTTGTAAAATAAATATTGAAAATCGAAAATTTAACAGTCATAATAAAATACCATGTTCTGTTCTGATTATGGTTGCAGTTGTTTAGTCAGCATAATTAATTTTGCCGGTCTGAATTTTCTAGTAAAAGTTTCTTAAATGCCATGAGAAGACTAACCTGCAGAGGCTGTTTCTGCCTTGCTCCAGTCGTACACACACTCAGGTGATGTCATCTCAAATGAGTCGGCACAGGGGATATGTTTCCAGCAACATATCCAAGTTCGGTATAACAGAGCCACCAGACAATCAGGTTAATGGTGTAATGTTTCAGGAAACCAATATGTTCTCAAACCACTGATCATGACTGACTGTAACCAGCGTCAGCTGTAACCAACTCACAGTCACAATTAGCTTAATGTTTTCTGTGTTGATCATCTACTTGTGAATTTAGGTTCCCCTCATAACAGTAAACATATTTATTTGTTTCCTTGTGCGTACCAAACCAACAAATATGTGTATCATTACGGCCCTGAGTAATATTAAACATATATGTGATGTGGTAAAATTCTTATAAGACAGCTGAGAGTTTCTTAAAAAGCGCATTAGCTACAGTAATGTTCTAAGTATGAAGGAATGCAATGGCCATTACAATATTTATTATCTGCCTCACTGATCATACATCATACATAAAAATTACATTTCTTATGTAAGCCCTCTCTTTTATTTAGCCATATGGGGCTCTCTATCTGTCCAAACCCATCGTCATTATTTAAACATATATATAAAAGGACATGGATGGACTGATAGTGTTAGTCAAAAAGCTGAGGAATGGATCAGATGCTGGAGTTCAGAGCTGCAAAGATTCTGGTTTGTAAGTCAAAACACTGTGCGGAAAGAAGAATGGTGAAAAAATAGCCACTGGTCTTTCCAAGTGCCGGTCTTTGGCTGTGAGAGGAGAGCTGTGAAATCCCCGGCTCTGCTTTTGCTGGGAAGCCCAGCTTGTTATATGCAGAAGGACGTGAGCAAGAAGAAAGGAGAGTCCCCCAGCGTCGGCGTGCTTGCGAGAGCAGAGTGACAGCCATATTTACTGTTGCTGTGTTGTAATAAGCGTGTACAATATTGGAAGTGACATCTTTGTGGGTTTACTTAGATCTCCTGGTTTAGGGAGGGAGAAAAATCTGTCTGTTGTGGTTAAGGACATACATTTTATAAAGGAGACAAAGAACGGTGCTGACTGGAGTTTAATGTCTAGCAGGAGAAGCGCTGCACACAAGTCATCTTTACAGAAATGTGCAGAAATAATAATAAAGAAAAACAAATTACAGAAAAAAATCTTCCTGCAATCTCAATGAAAATTACCTTTCAGGCTGTTAAGTGTGACAAGAAAGTGGAAATTTATAATGAACATCGATAGCAGGCCGAAAGTCTGTCGAGGCGTGGCCTTTGGAAGGAAGGACTTGTTCCTGGCAAATTGTCCCCATTAATCTTCAGCTTAATTGATTGTGAAAAGTTTTAGGATGACATTTTTAAAAAGCATGCTCCGCTGGTGATTGATTTCGGGAAAATGAACTAATAATGAATGCAAGGCAGTCATTACTTGTTGAGCTCAGCAGCTAATTTTAGACAGATTAGACTGTGTTTGATAGTGCTTAATAAAGAAGGGGGATGATGAGGTCTTAGCAATCTACCTGCATGCTCTGGGCCCAGGCACCCCCAGTCCTGCTGGAGTCCTCTGTAACCAGCTCCACTGATGGGGCTTTAACTGAGAAATTAGTGACAGGAATACTGAACGTGTTTGACGGCTGTGTTTCTCACGCTCAGCCCAGGCAAGTATATAAACACACCCTTCTTCCTGAGCCCGCAGTGATTCTAAAGAATACATTTTGGGGTTACGGTTAGGCTATTTGACAGAAAGTATTTCAGTTTTTTTTAACTTCCTGAGTAACTACTTAGTTTTAACAAGTTGGAGTAGCAAGACATTCGCATCGAAAAAAGTAACCCTGTAATTCTGTTGGACTTGGACTGGGTGGTACTGGTGGTCCAGATGCTTTGAGTGCTTTGCTAGCTCTGTGACTAGCTCTGTCCCCTGTCATTGTTTGACTCCTCCGACTTCATGCATGATGACAGGTCCTTTCTGTCTTTTAGAAAGGTGCTGAATAAATAAACTGTGTTTTATTGTTTAGACTAATCAATGAATTGATGTTATGTGCACACAGCTCTAGGGGCAGCCAAGAATCCTCCTAATCTCAGGGTGTACTAGAGCTCCAGCTTCTTTTCCTCTTTTTTTGGTTCTCGTTTGGTCATATTTTTTTCCATGCATATCAAATAAGCAATATGAGAATATGAGCAGAAGTGTTTATATGATTTCACAGCTGAGAAAAAAATTTTGGGAAATGGAAGATTAATAAGGAGACAGGAAGTGCAGCCCATTTCTGGGAGTAACAGGTTAACAGTGGGGGGCGCCGCCATGTCTCCTGTTGTATGAGCCCTTCTCACCGGATTCCTGCGTCACCCCCTTGCTGGGCAGCCCCGCCACCACATCCCCTGCCTCCCTGCACTCGTCCCTTTCTCCTCGGCTGACGGTAATCGCTGCCGCAGGTCCCCGGCTGCGGTGCGGGCAAAATGACAGCTCTCAGAGCACCGTGTTGACCGTTTTGTCGTCCCCTGCTGAGTGTTGTCATTTCTGTAGTCGCTGGGCTGTATTGAATCCGACAGCAGCAATAGGTCATTAACAGAAATGGGAGATGTCCTCTGGCAGGCAGCAAAAAAGCCTCACCGCTTCCTAAATAATAGTATTTATGTCCCCTGCCCTAATAGTTTGCACAAAATAAATTATACTTGCACAGATACTTTTTAAAAGCAGCATGAAAGGCTTTGCTTTCTGTGAAGGGCAAACATCCATGGGGGGGCAGAGACAGCCCCCTACCATAAAAGCTGCTGTCTGTGATTTAGGCCCATATAGTCAAGTGGTTTATCAAACATTGAGCATGTTAATCATGTGATAGGTCTGGGGCATTCTGACCTTTCACTAGCAGCTCTCCATCCTTGTGTCCTGAAATGCCACCCCCCACCGGCCCGCACCACCTCTGAGCATGCCATTAAACCCCAAAATACAAAATGTTAGCCACTTCCTCTCTTCCTACATCAGATATTCTATAGTATCCGTGAAAGGAGAAGAGGTTTTTTGTTTCAGATTATTTATAGAGGAATTTTCATGAACATTCTATTTTTGTTCAACTCAAAACTTCCTCACTGTGCCTGAAAGTTTTATTAAGAAATTTTGTACACTTTGGCGTGTCAGATGGAAACATGAAAAGCAAGCCTGGTTTGAAGTAGCTTTTATTGGTAAAGAATACGGCACTCAGGCTTTTAAAGATGAATGGGGGCAGCTCACACAGGGAGATGGACAGACAGCCTTAATTACAGGGTATCTGCTGGAATAAAGAGGCGTCCATCAGCAGCTGTGGCGAGTGAGACTGTCAGGACACCAAACAAGTCTTAATACAGCACATTTATTAGGGTCCTGCGACAGATTCTTTCATCTTGATTTGTTTATGTGGATTTTTGTCTGTTTGTTTTTGTGTGTTCTGTGTTGAGCGTGCGTGCCTTTTCCGGTGTAGATCTGTGTGATAATAGGGCTTAGTTTCAAAAAGGCATTTTAAAACCCTTCGATCTCCACACTGGAGGGAACCAAAAGACGCCGGCGTTAGAAATGACAGCTGTTTACATTTGCATAACATCAAGGAGGAGCTAGGCGCCGTCTTTGAGGCAGGCTGCGTGCAGCTGTCACATGTTGTAATCGCAGGTTGATTTGTGATTCGGGAAAATCACCATTATGGCACTGAGCACCCGGTGTGAAGAGTCACTGATGAGAACTTTGTTAATTTCTGCAAAATCCTACAATGGCCAGCCCAAACCCAAACAAGAGCAGCAGTCTTTTGTTCCTCTGTCTTTGTGCTGCGCTGTCTGTGTGCTGATCCGCCAGTCTGTTGGCTGAGGGCTCGTTATTTCTGTTGTCCAGCCACTAAAGCCTCTCATTAATGAAGAAAATGTACAGCCCATTTTTTTGTCTTTCATTCTTACTAGACAAAACAGAAATTTGACCTGATACAATGCCAGTCAAAAAATTGGGACACACTTGCTTTTAATGGATTTGTTATTTGCTGTAGAAGATTTCATGGCAATGAAGTAATACATATCAAATTTTGTGACAACCTAAGCAAGTGTTCAACATGTCAAGATTTTCTCAAATTGTAGACCCTTCAAAATAGCCCCTTCAAAATTTGCTTTGATGACAGCATTTGACACTCTTGGCATTTATTCAACCAGCTTCCTGATGTAGCCACCAGGAATACTTCTTCAACAGTCCTGAAGGAGTTTCCACAAGCTCTGGGCACAAGTTGGCTACCTTGCTTTTACCTTCAATCCAAGTCATCCCAAAGCAGCTCTGTAGAGGTCAGGTCGGGGCTTGTGGGGCCAGGTCATCTGTCACTGCACTCACACTCACATTATCTTGTTGTAAAACAAATCATTTTCAGTTGGTTGGTGTGTCCAGACTTTTGACTGGTACTGTATCTTGAGGACACTGGTTTTTTCTCCCAGATAGTCAAGAGACTGAGCATCTCTATTACTGCCCCCCCCTCCCCACCCACAGTGATGTACATGTGTCTGGAGCTACACGGTGCGCTTCATTGAGAAGATTTCCCCATTTTAATATCATGGCTGTGTGCAAGTGATCATTTCAGAAATTTAACTGTATGTAAAATGTACTTGATGTACTGTGTATTTATGTGACAAATGATATAAAACCCTACAAAATTTCTTCTGATTATGCATGTGTGCAGCTTACGCCCACCTAGATTATACAAAGTGTAGAAGGTTGCAACCCAGTGTTGCAACCCATCATTTGATGTAGAGATTTTTTTAATTATTTTTGAAAGCTTTTGTGTTTATGAAATAAAAATAAAATGAAAAAAATGCAATTATATGGTCAGTGTGATAACAGTTCGAGATCCAGCATTTCTTAGTTGCCTGATCCCTCAAATGTTAGTTTGCTTTTTGTTTGCTATTCTTCTGTTCTAAGCAAGTACAACAATGGAAAAAAGTAAGACATCACTCTGTATTTTTAAACAAACTTGCATTTTTAAATCCTGGTTTTATCTTGGTCCTCAGTTTCTCATGAATTGTGGAATGACACTGAAAAGGAATGGGAAACGTTAATTTCAGGTGTGATGTACACTGCTAGGATAGTCTCTATTAGGCTTTTGGAAGCAGGACTGAAGTCCAGTAAAGCAAGGAAGAAGCCCTTCATTAATGAGAAGCAAGGAAGATCCAGGCTGGAGTTGAGTTAGCAACAAAATATACATTATTCACAGATGCACACCCATTAGAATAGAATAGAATAGAATAGCCTTTATTGTCATTATACTGGAGCATGGATGCTACTTGTACAGCGAAATTGCAGTGGCTAATTCTAAAGTGCAGACATATATGGACATAATGTTTGCATACAAACAGCATTCTGCAATAGACTGTCTGTTGTATAACAGACGTAGTAAGTAGTAAATAGTGATACAACAGTAATGCAATAACACACAGTGTTGTGTTCTATTATAGTATATTAGTATATAGTATACTATAGTATAGTATTATAGTATTGAATATTCAAGTATTCAGTTATTGCACATTACCTCTTCCAGTTATTGTACATTACTCATGTGGCAGTATTACAGTTATTGCACATGACCCATGTAGCAGGTGAAGTATTCTGTGGTTATTGCACATTGATTGAGAAATGAGTGAAACAAAAAATCATGCTGTGGTCTCTTAATTTTTTCCAGGCCTGCATGTCAGGGCCTTTTCTTCTGTGGCTCAAGACCTCGTCCAATGTAATGGAGCACAGTTTACATAGATTGGGTCGATGGATTGACATAGCCCAGGCAGGACTGATACAAGCTGTAATGTCCAGGTGAACAGGCTGATGACATTCCAGAGGAGAACTCACAGGCTATTCTGTACAGGTATCCAAACGCCACAGGTAGCTCGTCAGTAGGTCTCTGTTTTCCACGTAGAGATTTCAGCAAAAATCTTTCTCACACCAAGTACTAAATGAGGGGATTAATAAATGTGTTTTTTAATCCTTCCATGTTTGGTCATATAAATCACAAGATGAGAAAAGTCAACTGTGTTATGAACCATTCTCAAGCGGTACCTTTCATTCTTAGATATCGCTTACAGTCATGCTCAGAAAATAAGTTTTATAAAGTACTTCTGTTCTTCTAATAGTATATACGTACTAAGCAAATTAACAAAAACCGTTGTTTCAAAATCTGATCATGGGAATTTCTGCTATTGATTAATTTGTTCAAACAGATATAACCATTAAGGCAAGGCCTTTAGTTACTTTTTTGGTAAATTCAAAACTTAAATAATATGGTATCATTTATAATATTGTTTCATCTATCCTGGTCAATTGCAGTTTTAATTTGTTTCTGTATTTTTTTAATCATGAAGCACACGCTTAATCAATCAATTTTTTACTGCACTTATACAAAGGTCAGGGTGATTGGTATTTAAACTGGGCTAAATTGTTGGGTCACTACTGATCTTAGATCATCAGTAATGAATTTAACATGAAACAAATTCATATAACATATAACACAAAGCATATTTTATCCCTCAGCTAATTAACCTTAAAATATCATGGCTTGTTCTTTCTGTTGCCCTGTTTTGCATGCATATTTTAGATGAGGATGAGACATTTTCTGATGTCTTAAAATAATTGTGGAATTACACTACACACAGTCATCACCAGCTTTGATAAATCTCATTAAGTCCTAATTTGCATTATCTCTGCTTATATTTTGTCATCTGTATTTGTGGTTAAAACAACTGCTGTTACATATGCATTAAGTCATATACATATGCTTGAAGGATATAGCGCAGTGAGCAAAAAATATGGTACTTTTAGGCATTTAATAAGCATTCAAACACTGTTTTGCTAAGTTGCTTAATTTCATCACATGCATTTAATTTAGCATTTTTTGTGCTTTGCGGTGACTTTGTAAGCAATAATCCTACCATGAAGGTTAAGGTTAAATACTGTGTGAGTAACAGGGCTGAATCTAGGCATGACAGACGCATTGAAGAGAGATCTTAATCCCAGGGTAAAATTCCCATTGTTTAAAATGGTTGTGCTTTTAATGTTTAATATAGCAGTTATACAAAATGGCTTCAAATGAGGATTTAAATAACAAACACATTTTCTTTGCCTAATCAGAATTACATTTTGTAACTGAATTAATCATATTTATATGCAGGCATTTGGAATATTGTAGCCCAGAGCAATTGTTCTTGAATGGTTATTTTCTGATAAGAAAGCTTCTGTAACTGCTTAAGGATCTGGAAGCAAACTATAAAGAAAAAAAAAACAAGCAAGGCTACAGCTAGTTTATTATTTATATTATGTATCTGGCATGTTGCAGAATGTCCGATAATATCTTACTGCTGTTTATGTCTCCCGTTTCTTACTGGTTCTGTGCCCTAAATCCTCCAGGCTTTATATTCAGACTGTTTACAAGTATGCGTGGAATTCTTAAAAATGGACAATTAGCTGACTTAAAAGGTCCTAATATCCAATTAGCTATCAGTGCTGGGGGGCAGTTCTGTAAGCTTCAGTTGTGAAACCCATAAACAGTAAGCTCCCCCCCATTGGGGCGGCTACTGTAGCCTCAGCTATCAGCATCCGGCTTAGCTTGTGCATGTGACAGCATGGGCGGAGTCGCAGCTATCCGTGTTTGTGCTTGCAGTGCGAAGGCTATGCAGTGTGTTAGGCTGTGCTCTGTCCAGGTGTCAGCTGAAGGCAGGCATCACCTGGAGGACGGAGGTGTGAAAGTGGTGCACGTGAACCCATGATGGGTATCTGCTGGCTGTGCAGGAAGGACATGCACAGTTCTGCACCTGCTGCAGGTGTCTGCCTCGCATGAGTGTGAGCTTCCCAGAGGCAGGAGGTTATGAGGCTGCCACCGGCGGAACTTGGCGGGAGCCGGGAGACAGTGCCGCAGCTCCACCTTGAGATCAAACCGCCGCTAATGTCACAGCAATAATTTTATTCTTGCTTTTAAAGTTGACTTGCAAAGGTTATTCACCCTTTTTATAAGTGAATATTGTCCAGCTTGAATCATACTAAATTAATCTCAGGTAGACTAGATGCAAATTTACTCGGATCATGTATGCAGAAGGTGTTTGTGTTGTGCATTTTAGTGGAAAACACATACTTATGCATTTTTCTTTCATATATTGCACATCCCGCTGTCATATTCTGTTCAAGAACACTAAGGCTTATATTGAAACTTGACATTACCACTTACCAAGAACGGGCAATAGCTTCAGTATTCTTATTATTGTCTTTCTGCTTTCTAACAGCAAGCCCCCAAATCATTAGCAATGGGAATTTGGAGGAAAAAAACAGGGCTCCCTTATTATTTATGCAGTCAATAGCAAGGCTTGTCTGCATTCATAATTGTTTGATTTTATAGGGCAGTCTTTAAACAAACATTGTCTATGGTAATGTGATGCCCTGATGGATGGGAAAGGTTTTGTCTGTGAATATCATTTGGATAATTAAAAATGACAGATGAAATCGCCCGCTGTCTTGACCCTCACTTTGTTCCCTGAGTGATGCCGAGGAGATGCTGATTGCTGTCAATCACGCGCCTTCTGAGGGTTGGGAAATTCTGCCAGCCCTGAACTCTGACCCGCGCTGTTGATCTGAAATAGATAACAACCTTGAAATACCTGCAGAATTTAAACAGGCTGGATGTCGAGCAGAGGGGCACCTTCCCAAAAGATCAGTCTCTCCCTGGCTCCTTGGCCCATATCCAAGATGGTGTGGCTTCGCTAGCAACCAAATAAAGTGGGGAGAAGGATCTGTGAAAAGAAACAGATTAACACATCATTGTGATTTTAGCCAACAGTTGTCTTTTTTCACCTCACACAATATATACTTTCTTGTCCTGATATGTTTTAATTTGTAACAGGATGTCTTCAATGACATTTATGAATATCGTAGCTGTACCACAGCTGATATTGCTAGTCTTAAATCAGGTATATACTCAGATGAGATGTCTATCTCACTGGTATCCCAATAAAAATGGTCCATGTTAAACATGGATGCTCAAAGAAAAATTGTTTGGTCATATTTTGCTTAGCATTCTCGTTTTAACCACAATGGATGACAAGTTCCAGAATGTCAGCAATTCGGATGTTATTTTTAACTAAGGCAAGAACAATCAAATAAGTGCAGCTGAGGCAGGGAGCTGTGAAGCTGACTTATGCAAGCCTGACTTTCTAATGATGGGGAGATGTTAACCTCAATCTTCAAACACAGAGCGCAAATCCACCAGTAGAAATTAATCCTCTCATTTCGCTGTTCCTCATTGTGTAGAGACTAAGGATTTTGATCCCATTGAATAATTTCATTAGGACTTGTGAGTGTGTGGATTAATAAGTGGTTCTGATGTAAAGGCAATGCTGTGTTATGCTATTCTTGCCTCTGTCACCCACTGTAAGAAAACTACTGTAGCATCAAATAATCACAAAAACACAATACTATCAATGCCATCATTCTTCCTCTGGTTTTAATTCCCAAAGCACTCATAATCGCTGCCAGTGCTGCTGCACATTGAGGGAAAATTCTTTTGCTTTGTAACAAAGTATTATATTACATTATGTGCATTGCATTGAATTATATAGCACACCAAATTGATGCTTTAAATGTAGCATTCAAGTTATACTGTTTGGATCCAGTACTTTGACACTTGTGGCAGTACATTGGCAGTCTCTGCCTAGGGACTTGATCCAAGACAAACCACAATGCAATGTTGCTTTAAATACCGCAATTTTACTGGTGAAAATAAACACATGTCTGGAATCCCACAAAAAACAGTTTGTTGATGAACCTCTCAGTGCTTTTTATATAGAGCATTGCTATGGAAAAACTATGCAAGAGTATGTTATTTTTTGTATGGGTATTTTCCAAACATTGCAGCTTATTAAAGTTTATCATGTTTTAAAAATGGATGTAGCTAGTGAAAGTATGTATTTACTTGCCCTATGCTGCAACGATATAAGGAGTAGACAAATGGTTGGGTGAATGAATGACTCCAGACAAATATCTAGCTGTGAAGATGCTCTGAAAAATCAATTGTAAATTTTGTTTCTGACTTTCTAATCAGCCTCACTGAACCTTTGAGACACTTACTAATATTATTATTATATTTAAAGCTGAGGAAGATGATGAAGATGTTTGTAGAAGGAGGACTGGTTTCTTTTACATGGGATCATAATGCAAAAGGCACAGTAAAATATTTATAAGTTAAAATACTGCCATTTTGAGCATTGAATACAGTATTGTCCAAGGTAAAAAGGTACATGAGGAATTACGAAGGAGTATTTGGTCACGAAGTCAGCTTGCTGATGCACATTACCATATGAATAATTTGGCTAGCTGTTTTAGTTATGGGTGCATACATTGATACATTCATAAGGGACACAGCTTGCAGTGGCTCCATCGCATCCATAGTGTGTGAAGAAATCAATTGTCTTGGCAGGAAGCATATTGACGGAGCTCACGCATCGCCGCTAAGTGGGTGTAGGTGATTTCAGGGACGACAACAAGAGAACAGTGCGATTAAAAATCCATACACTGGCATGAAGACAGTTCATTTGTCACCAGCTTGGAAAAGTCTTCTGCATGTGCTGGTGTTGTGATGATCTTCTGAAGCTTATATTCTTTATGAGCTGAATGCACAGGGTAGTGTCTGACCGACCTGTTATGGGGTTTCCCAGGGGCAGCTGGCAGTGCTTGGGGTGCGGCCCGCTGGCCTGTAATTGTGAATACAAGCTTCCCACAACACTTCCTGCTCATAGAGGACTTTGGTTTGTGTTTGGATCAGTATGTGCCCTTCATTTTTGTGGAGCATTTTTTCAAAAAGAGTGAGCAGCTTGAAGCATGTCTGTCAGTGACATACCCAAGCTGCTACAGTGTGTGAATCTGGAGAAATATGAGGCAGACCTATGGTAATAAATATAACGACAGACACAGCAATCCTTCTTTATCCAATTTACTGTAAAGGATGGAGTGGCGGGTTTAAAGCCATTACAGTACTGTATGTAGTATAGCAGACGGTTGTGCATGTTGGTACATATGTTTGTGCCAAATTGAATATCAGGAAAAATGCCAAAACATCAGACTATGACGCATCCAGTACAAGATCTGCACGCTTTCCTAATCCAACTTTGTAATCAAAGTATTAATGGCATTTTTAGTTTATTGGTAAATTTATTTGAACAAGTTTGTATTTTATATCTGTTCAATTGGTGTTTCCTTTTTCATGATTAGTAAAGGATTTTAGACAGTAGATATATTAAAAAGGCATGACTGCTAATAATAAAATAAGGTGTGTAATATTTTCCCTGCTTAAAGCATCTTTGTTTCAGTAGCCTATTAATCAACAGATATAAACATATATGCATACACATGCAATATATCTAGAGTCGACACATAATTGTGATGTGGTAGGGATTAATACTCATTCATGCTGCTTAGCTTACTGTTGGTGATACTCCGGCCTTTCTCATTTCTCTTGAAGTCTTAAAATTCCTTCCAATGATCCTGTATCCTGAAGTGACTTGTACTTTAACTCTTTTATAGCTGTATAGTTCTTCCAGCGGGCCTAACTAAGCACTTAACAGCAAAGCCGCTTGAAGCCTCACACTACCTGGCACTGCCTGAAGCTTTTCTTTCCTAAGCAGGTTGTCTTCAGCCATTTACATTAATCATTTAGGAAATAGCAGGTTAACCTGCCCTTGGCTACTGGCCCTTAGTCCCCCTTGGAGGTATAGCAGGAGGATCCTGTATTGGATCCCTCTTGAGGGACACACCTGCAAGACTGTTTCTCCCCCCAAAAAAAGAAACTGAGGTTTCCACTACATATCTCTTTCATTTCCACATAGTTTGTTGAATTCTTGGTGTTAAATATTCATATGAAACTCCCCCACAATAAACCCTTATCAAAATTGAATATGTGGCATTATGTCATAACGAATGTTACTTGATTCATTTATTTTGCAGCACCCTGATTTACTTTTTTTAAACTAATTTATGTTCAGTTTAGTTGTTTGTCTTGGTGGGAGTGAGATTTAGAAAATGTTTTGTAATAGTAAAGATTAGCAAAATAATTATTGTTACTCCAGTTTTACATTTTAATTGCCTGTGTTTATATATTTATATTTCTTGGTTCTTTGCTGTTTGTTAGGCTTTATTTGCATAATCTCAAATGTCTAACCTGCCAGTATAATTGGCCAGGGAATGAAAAAGAAATTGATCAGAGAACACATAAAATCTGGCACAATACACATCAGCATCACCAATTTTAATAACTTTTCCACATTTTTTAGTCCTACTGATAACTGAAAACTACTGGTTAAGGAGCTGCAAAGTATATGCTACTTTTATGTGTCCCAGTACTGTCCCCAGTGTTCAGTGGCATGAGAAGAATTGATTATTGGCATGGTTACCTTTATTTCCGCATTGTGTGCAATTGAGTATTTTCTAAACCTCATTAGTTATCACCCAGTTTATTAAATTGGTTTGTTTGAGATTTGATTCAACTCTCAAGAAAATGTTTGCACACATGTTAATGTGCTTAGTGGTATGGTCACATTAACGATTGAATATACATTTGCAGAATTATATTTTTCTGGGGGAAAATCTCATCTGATTTTGGACAATATGTTTACCGTTTCTTTTGTATCATATTCAATAGGACATCAGTACTCAATATCTGTTTCAATGTGGTTGAAAATATTTTTCTGAAGATTCCTGCTTGGAATTTGTTACAAGCAAAAAAAAAAATACAATGGTGGAATAACTGCAGGTGCTGTCACACACGGAATTGTGGAGTCATGCCTTGCTGTATCTTATCCTAGCTCTGATTAGTCCGGCTGAGTCTTCATAGCCTGTGGTTTTACAGCCGTTGTATTTGTCATCCAGGAACAGTAAACTGACATTCACTGCATCCTGTTTTCACCACAATAAGAGACTCCCACAGCTAGTGGAACTAAAATGGGCTCTTTTAATTGAATTAATGCTTTGTGTGCGCTGAAGGAGTCCATGATACAGTTTATTTCACTGAATGACTGTTATAAGCTGTACCCAGGGAGATGGGGCGGCCCAGCTATACTGAATTCATGTGAATGTTAAGTATATGCTGCCGTATCATTGCTAGGAGGATGAGAGCTTTATCCCTCTTTTGTTTGTGTTATTGTAACCATACTTTATTTTACTGCTGGGATTGCCTTCTTGTCATATGTAGCATTTAGGTTTATGTGGACAAGGCTTATATAGACAAGGCGTCTACTTCTCTGCAAAATACGGAAGCTTAAGCAATGTGTGTTGAGATTGGAGCCAGCCACATGCTCAGGCTGTGTTATAGGGAGACTAGGCCAGTGCGATTATGACCTGCATGTTTTCTCAGTGTTGCCAGAATGGTATCAGTGCATACAGAAAGTTAGCATGCCTTAATTCTGTTTGACATCACAGCAGGTGGAGCCTTTGTGCATGTATGAGTCAGCTGACCAAAGCAGAGGTCACTGGAGGTTTATGGCTGGTGAATGACAACAGACAAAATAGTTTCTGTGCTCTTTAAAAATTACATTTCTGCAGGCAGTAAGGAGCATGTTCCCAAAATCTGTTTTCCTGTCAAACTGAGCATCTTCTCCCAAATATAACATATAGCTGAGGGGCAATATACATATATGGAAATATTGTAACCTGTTGCCTGGAAAACACATTATTCATAACAACACGATCAGGTGAACTGTGTCCCTGAGGCATTGTGAAGCCCGGTGACCTTGATGGAGCTGATCGCGCTTAGTGCTGGCACCTGGGTGGATTCCCCGTAACTCCCCTCCCTGGCCTGAGGGTGTCGCTCCACGCGGGGGCTGTCCCACCTCTCGCTCAGCCCTGACAGCCACTAACAGTAACGCATGAAGACAGTTGGGCGAAATGAAGACAAATGCTGGCTGTCACCCCCGAATCATAATCTGCACGGGCCCTGGCGAAAGAGACATCCTGACAGTAGCAGGAAGCCCCTCTTTTACGGCTGTCCTCCAACAGTCATTCCCCCGCGCGGATTTAAAGGGCAGCATTCCTGTTTTCCCAGAAAGATCCATAAAGGCGACATATGGGGGCTGCTGGTTAGCCGGAGCACAGGCCTGGCGGGGCTGGGGGGGGGTAGGGCGTTGGCCTGCAGATGGGTGTTGTAAAAGATTCATGAGCAGAATAAAAGATCTGAAGTAACATGGGGCTGAAACGTCAAGCAGGAGATGACAAGCGACACTCATATCCTACTGTTTACACCTCTGGAATTCAGATTATAGTGCCAGGATAAAACTGTAACACAGATATGCCCACTATGGGGGTCATGTTCACTTTAGCGGACAGGTAATAAGATCTGCCGGCGAGCTCTTTGCATTCCTGCCATTTCGGGCCTTTCGCTATTGTGAACGAAGGCATAGATCCAAATGGCCCATCTGATATGGAATGCTGACATACTGTATAGTAACAGCAATTCAGTAAAGCCTGCTAATGCAGCACCCTCTGTAATACGCCTGAATAAGGAGTAGCCCCTTTCAATATATTTCGTTTAGGTTTTGCTTATTAACTGAATTGCTCAAAAATTCTCTTTTCTTTATCATTTCCACCATAAGGTTGTGAAATCTAATTGAAAAGTAATTTTTTCAGTTCTAAATTTTAAACATTTTGAATGTGCAATAAAAATAATATTATAAAGACATACTTATACATGTATTTGACGTTTAGAGTGATTTTAGGAATGAGCTTTTGCAAGATAATAATCATGTTTTCAGTTTAACACTTTCAATATGAATTCTATTCTGCATTAGCTCGTGAAGGGAAAAAAACTATATTTGCTCATTGAAAGAAAATTTTACAGAACTGACCACATGGTGTATAATGTAATATGGACAGTAGTACGGGGTCCATGCTCACTGTTTGTTTAATCACAATTGAAATTATTTGCACATTATTTCTAAAAAATATCTCTCCTTAATATAAGCACTAGTGAAATTGAATGTAACAGGATACCAGCCATTATGTATTACAGAGTGTGGTTCTGTAGCGAGGTGCTGGTACTGTTGTTAAATTGCCAAGTGACCCCATTAAGACCATATCGCACCAGCTTTGTACTTCAAAGGAAGCCATACTGTAAGGAGATTGCTGACAGTTAATTACTGCAACAACCATCATACATATAAACCCACATTTAAATATTATTATAATATTATTAATAAATTTGTAAACAAAAGTAAATGGCTATGTCCAGTAGAATTTTTTGGTATGTTGTTTCTGGAATCTTCTCTGGTGTTGATGAGGGGCCCTCTACTGGCTGACAAAATGAAGTCCTTCCTCGCACAGCTCTCTCGCAACACTCTCTGATGTGCGTTGCTTTGGACCCAGGGGCCGACAGAGCTCTCCTACGTTTTCCTTTTCCCAGCGTTAAAACTAACATTTGCTGGTTGCACTTTAACATAGAGGGCTTTGTATAATCTGGCCACAGTGTTTATGTTACTGAACTAAAAATATCCTATAGTCCCAGCTCTCAAAGTCAGGGATTTTTCTGCAAGGTAAAACAAATCTGCAGAGCAAGTCAGATGACTGCTCACCTATTCTGTTGTGTATCTCTGACTTTTCTTGTATATTTACCTTTGTTTGCTGCAACCAATTTAAATATGTACTGCTTACGATCATAGGGAGTTTATAAGACAAAAAAAAAAAACATGGTAAATGTGATGTGCAGGAGATGCAGGCATTATGCGTAGAAGGGGGGACTGGAATGTACAGGTCTTTATGGGGGCTGCTGAGGGTCATCGACACGGCTGGGGTTAACTGCTTCCCTATATGGAAGGAAACTTTAACAGCCACCTTGGGGATTTAGAGGAGTCAAGCACTTTTGAAACTTGAACTTCAGCTCACAAGTGTTCTACACCTGGCTCTGGAAATATTAGCCAGAGAGGGTGAAAGGTGTGACAGATAGCCCCTTTTATGAGCCCCTGCCCCCCACAGCATTCATGTCCCATGCCATGTTTGTGGACAGAATGAATAATTGAAGCTGGACTGGCAATGGAAATTTCAGATCACAGATCTAATCCTTAATCCTCACACTGTGAAATTATTACGTCACCTGACTGCTTAAGTTGTCCTTGGTCCTTCTGTCTTCAGAAATCAACAGACTTGGAATTATTTCAAATGAAAATTGGGTCATTGCTGAACCCCATTTTGTTTATTTTTGAATCCATTTCTAGCATTTTCTACTCTTACAACACTCCATGTTTCCTACAAGAAATTGTGCTCCAGTCCCTCAATTATTAGAAAAGCGATTAGCAAATAACATGTTATCAAAGTATTAACCCTTAAAATTGAATCTCTATTAATGAAAAGATTGATGTGGTACTGCATATAATAATATTGTTTCGTCGATTGCGATGTTTAGTGTGTCATGGGTCGTTTCGGCTAATTTCATATACAGTAGTTGAATATGTTCAGGGAGCGTTACTATGGTCGGGTCAATTTTATGAAGAAATTATAAATGAAGGAGCAAAACAAATCAAGGCAAGTCTGTAAGTAAACATTATGTATTATTATCCCCCCACTGAATTTCTGAGGTAAAAGGTTATGCACCTATTGCCTCCACACAAGAATACACCAAAATTAGCATGCAGAGAGGGCTGGGGGCTGCACAAGCCAGAACACCACAGGTTAGGGCTGCCGCTGACCCTGTTACAGGTCTTCTCTGAATTTTAGCTGTGTGTCCTATCAGCCTCCAGATAGCTTCTGAAGAACAGCACTCTTCAGTGGCCATCCCCTCCCTGAAATGCTTTCTTATCAGACCCGCCATATCTGATTAACATTTATCAATGGGCATATTAAAGCTGAGGCATGTTAGAGATGGAAATAAACTCTTTCAAAAGGACCCAATTAAGATCCTTTTCCACTGGGAGTCTTACTTGAGGTGTGTAAAATATAGAAAGAGACTCCTAACAATGTATAAATAATATGTAATTGTTCTTGCAAGGCTCGAAAAGGAAGATGTGGCCAATTCCAGCGAAGTTTTCTCATTTATCACGGACGGAAGCATAGTTTGCAAGGGGAAAATTAAATGGAAATAACATACTGTAAATATCGCAGGTCAGGCACGGCACAAGCATCAATCAGGCACGAGATGGACAAAGACGTCTCACCTGTTTTGACAGCCATCCGACTCGGCCTGCAGCCCTGCGCCTGTCAGTGTGTTTTTGTTAGTTCGCACAACACCCAATAGACAATAACCCACCAGTAATGATGTTACACAACTGTCAAGTGTTATTGTTGCCGTTTCAATCAAAGGCAGATAAGGGAGTATGGGGTGCGGGGAGGACTCTATGGATGGGTTTGGGAAGGTTAAACCAGAGAGATGCCATTTCCATCTGGAATGCATTAGCTGGAAAGATTTATTAGCAGCAATGCTTTTGCATAATGTAGCAAGGATGGAAGAGCCTCGTATCTCATCTCCATTATGATGTCTGTATGGACTTGAGTTGTGCCAGTGCACTTCCAGGACCACAGCGGCCGTAGCTTGCACCATCTTTCTCCTCCTCTTCTAAATGCAATTTCCTGTTGCATACAGCAAAAAACCTATATTATTTAGAATACCTAATCCACATCTGTGATAAATTATTCTTGGTCAAAGCAATTCTCCTTGGTAAAATAGATTGCACATTTATTCTTGAAAAATGCCAAAACATATTTGTTAAGGATTTACTGCTTCTAAAAATATGACATAACCTCACAGTAATATGGAGGTAATACGCCAAATGGGCACTAAAATGTGTTTTAAAATGTGGCAAATAGTATTTTATACAGAATTGGACACACATCAGTAAATTAATGTTATTGCTGTTTTTGATAAGCGATTAGTTTAAATAGAAGAAAACCAGACTCAGCAGAAGCATTTCAGGCAATCCCAGTGTGTTCTCACAGGATGTGGCGGAAACTCTAATAGCATAAACAATACAAACAGCATGAAGGAGCAGCATTGCGCAAAGCTGGAATCAGAGTGGCGTCCGGATATCGGAAGTGTCAATGCATGACTCCTCAAGAAGCGCCATACAGGCACTGTCTCCCTGGGAAGCGGTGTGAGCTTCGCGGAGAGCTGTTGACTGAGACGCCGTCCCATGTTTGACAATCCGTCGGGATGAACACAGTAAGGATCAATACCCATTTACATGGCTGTCAGACAGCCGCTAATGCCCCTCCCCAGCCAGAGTGCTGCTTTGGCTACTGCTGCTACCTAAGTGATAGGCTGGAACCTCAAAAATCAGCACTTATGCAGAACTCTTTTCCCCCATATTTTCATGTTTAAAATTTCATACTATCATCAGTACTAATGGCTCACCTATTCTGTTGTGCTTGTTATGGTTGTGCTATACATCTATAAATGCTGTATAATGCCTTGCCCTTAGTAAAGCACTTGTGTTATAGTTATAATTAGTGATTTAGGTAGATTAAAAATGATCAGGTTATGTGAGGTGAAATACCGTACCAAATTCTGATGAAAACAGAGCCATATTATTTATGTTGCTACCCGCCCCTCTCTCTCTCTCTCGACTGTGAGTAGAGTCAACAGACAATGGTCAGGAGATGAATGGGTCTCAGAGGTGTCACTTAATTACTACATCTGTACCTCTATTACTGCTGTTTGCAAGGATTCATGGCAGAGCATGATCAGAGCTCCCTGTGGTCAGACACGAGTGGCGCCCCTTGCTGCTCAGGGATGGCTACTGCACGCATCCTGGGGATCTCTATGGCTGGGACCCTAGATTATCTGCAAAATGCTAATTTCTTATTTAATTAGATGCATTTAAAAAAAAAGAAGAAAGAAAACATTGATGCTACCTAAAACATGTCCACAGTATGATATATCTATGCATCACAGAACAAAAATAGTATGAGAAGAAATTACATTTTTAAAAAAGTGTTCTGGCTTTGGATGGATGGATGGATGGATGGATGGATGGATGAGGAAGTGCAAGTCATATTTGAATCTATTCAAGATAACATTCCCAATCAGCAATATCTCATCGTGCATTTTCATATTATCTGTGACTTTCCACAAGTTTGTATTTTCTAAGTGAGATTAACTCTGAAATTCCATTTAATCATTTTGTTTTAACGAAGTTGCTATACTGTACCACTTATTAGCATACAACAAATTTGCAGAAATTTTAGGGAATCCTTATACTTATAAATTCCACATGCTAATTTTACTTATATTGCATTTAATTCTGTCTAATTAAAACAAAATTATACTGTGTGCATTAATTATTAGCCTATTAGTTGCAGGTACTGAACTGCCTTTAGATTTCTTAAATGCAACTTTAGGAATAACAGGGAAACATATGCAAATGAAGGTTGCTTGTTTGAAGTATTTCCATTTGGATGAACATCACCCAGTAAAAATCCATTTGTCTCTATCTCTCATACAGAATATCAAATACATGAGCAATGGCTTATGAGTATCATCAGTTTTATCTTATTTTATTATTAATGCAGGGTCCTGAATGGAGTCAAGAAATCAGATTCTCATTTTCCATATTATTGATTATGGTAGTAATTAATTAAATGTGAATTTGAATATTATAGGAATGGAAATGCAGGACTCACACAACAGGGAACAAAATAAATATTAAAACATGCATTCTGTAGCAGTCCGTGCTGTGCAATTCCTTTTCCACTGGTGATATTTGAAGGCATATGTCATTTCATTTTCACAGTATTTATTTTAGGAACTGGGGAAGTGTTATAAGAATGTTTCATGCTGAAGTACCAGCATTTGTATTGTTAAAAGTATTTTCTTGTAGCTATGGTTGTACAGTAGAATTATTTCTGTTAAAGAATGTGGTATATATATATAGCAAGTCGAACCCATCCAATGACCGGACTGGGTAAACAAACTGAAACGCGGACTTAATACAGAGGACTAATGAGAACAACCAGAAACAGCTGATCACATGCGGATCCCACACGGGGTTAACGAGGGGGCGTGGCACACGGAAGGAGCAGACGATCGGGGCAGGACAGGGGTGATGTTGGGATAGAAAATGCTCTTTTTGTTTTATCCTGTTCATTTTGTGTTTAAATGCTTAAAAAAAAAAAAAAAAAAATAAAAAACATATTTAGGTGTCACTTTTTGGGGGGCCAGGAACCAATTAATTGGTTTTCCATTATTTCTTATGGGAAAAAGGTTCAAGAACCGAGGTACCACTGTGCGTGTGTGTGTGTATATATATATATATATATATATATATATATATATATATTTCTTTTTTCTTTAGTAGTGTTACAAAAGAAAATTTATAATTTTACTATTCAAATTAATCAAATAAATGAGTTTAATATGATTGGTGTACGAAAAACATTTTTAATATCTTTGCAGGGTTTCTTTTAGGGAAGAATGCCTCCTAAAAGCACTTTTATTAAACTTTGAAATACATTATGTACCACTTTACATGACCTCTGTGTTTAAAATGCAGAAGAATGATAAATGTGTAATTAGAGGCTTCTATTAAACATTTAATGCTCACGCAAGTACCCTTCGATTCCACCTGATGGTGTTTGTGTCTGCAATGCTGCATCAATTATCCAGTAAAAACCTGCCCTCCCACCTGACACCAATGTAACTGCGAAAGTTGATTTAATTGCAGCTTCATTATGATTTGATAGAGAAACGTAGCTGATGTTTGAGTGATGAGAAGAGATGGTTCCCTCATCTTTCTCAGTTTCCAGCTCTAAGTCTGCCCTAAGAACTCTATTTCTAGATGTCCCAGTGTGTCCCAACCACAGCCTGCTAGATATGCTGGAAAAACACAAGCTCCACCCCTCCGATTGTCATTCAATTTCACACCGCTGAGAGGAACAATTCATTTGTATTTTTGTATATTTTAGTTACCAAATTCCCAGTTAATATTGTTTTCTTAAATCTCAATAAATAATAACCAGGCCGTTAGAGGAAACCGGAAGGTCAAGCTCATTAAATCTGACTTGTGGGGGGGAAAGGCAGGCTAACATGTGAATAAGCCTGGATTTCTGTGTGATGTGGATGTGCCTCCCATCGATTGGCTGAATCAATCCCACATGCTTATGACTGAGTGCAGCATTGACGTATGATCATGCTGTGGTGTGGTGCATTGTGGGGGGAGAGAGATGGTTGTGTGGAGGGTGCATGAGGTCACAGGGTACTGCTGTCAGGCAACACATTATTTAAAAAACAGTGCCGTAGCCTAAATTGATGTATTTTTTAATCTTCAAATGTCGTTATTTCAGACCATTTTCGCACTAAACAAAAAAAGACACAAATTATTGCTCTAAGGTTCCAGATATGATAAACACATTCTTCTCCTGAAGGTTTTGTGTTGTTGCTCTCCAGAAACTGTTGTTTGAGAATTTGAAGATTGATGTGTGGGTTTGTTGATCTGTACTGTCAATGACGGAGTCTCTAGTTTGTTTTCTTCACACCTGGGAGCACAGCATGCAGGAATGATGGTAATGAATCTATGATGGTAACTCTCATCTGTGAATTACATCAGTGATAAATTAAGCATATTTAGTGCTACCCCTTGCAGTGAAGCACTGGGAGTAATGAAAGCTGTGTTACACACACATAATACACGTGCACACACACATACACTTGTATTCATATCTTTGTGGGGACCATCCATTCATTTCTATGGGCATAAGCCTTATCGTAACTATGACACTCATATCTTTGTGGGGACCATCCATTCATTTCTATGGGCATGACCCTTATCGTAACTATGACACCCTTAACCCCGACAGCCCTAACCTTAACTATAAGTCACCAAACAATATAAAAGACTTTGGGCATTACATTTTTTTGATATCATTCATGGATTTTTCTAAAATTGGTAAAAGGTTACAGGTTTTATCACACTGTGGGGAAATCTGGTCCCCACAATGTAATATTTACAAATACACACACACACACACACACCATTGCAATGAAATACATGAGGACATTATTTGGAGCTGGTGAATTGTGTTTAAAGAGGATTGATGATTTTTCGCCAGAGAGTATTTTATCTTTGTACATAGAATCTTTTTTTATGTAATTCTTAATGCAAACAAGACCATTTATGATAATTTCTTAAGTCTTTTGCATTTGAAAAAAGTTTTTTCCCCCAGATTATTGAAAAAAATCCTCTACATACATGCATGTGCACATTGAGAAATTAGCAAGAATAAATTTGTTCTAATTAGTGGAACCAAGTAACCAGCTGATCTAGAAAGTAAACAGCCCTCTCAAACAGACATCAGTGGTGGGTATGGTGTTGCTGTTTGAAGATTAACTGTTCTTATGTATCCAGTTAGCAGAGAGCTGTCACATGACTCACGCTGTTCATGCTTGTGTTCAGAGCAGTCACATTCTGGGGGCTCCAGCTCTTGCTTGTACTGCCTCATTCTGGCACTGAGCTATTGACGTACTGGCATTTGGCCTGGCCGTTTTCCCTTGGGGGCCTGCTTCCTCCCATCTAAGCTGTGTATTGATTGGTTAATTTGATAGTTCTATCACCAATCAGCTTGTGTCTGACCTTTTGCCTTGGCAATGATGGGAGAGCTCTCATTTCTCCATTGCAGGCCCCACCATGCATTGACCTTTGCAGTGAGAATGTCAGCACGGCCCTTGATCTTAACCTGTCACTACATTTGTTATAGTGGAGAGCCACCCCATCCTTGACTTCTCGACAGAGCCTTCATCAAGGCAAACTGTCCAAGCGCCTTCTGTGTTTCGGAGTTTTTAAGGTAGTACTCCTTGACGTGTTGTTTATTTTATCATTCCTGGAGATACACCCCTGAACAATTTATAAATAAGTAAAAAGCCAAGTTCTCTCTAATTTGCTATGCCAGGGAAACACCTCATGTGTGCCTGTGCTTTTAAAGAAACATAAATGTAATATGACAC
>JAODLC010000028.1:5785996-5802182 GCA_026781145.1 Hippopotamyrus pictus | reverse complement strand
TATATACACACACACCACCAGGGATTGAGAAGAAAGTTTTTTTGTCTTTGTGTATTCACATGTGTATACATTTGTTATCAACTGTGAGCAAATAATAATTAAGATCCTTAAGTTATGTAACATTTTTTAATATAATTAAAAATATTGCATATATACTCCATTTTTCTCTTTTAGGGTGACCTTTTACAAATACAGTACGTATTTAAACATTACACTGATATAGTGTTTTAAATATTAAAATAATGGAACAAATTTCAGTGAAATGACTAGTCGCCTATCTATGTTTTATTGCTATCTTTTTAAGGCAATATAAAAAGAATAATTTTAATGCTAATATTGTTGTAACTTTAATTTAGGGTTTCACACAGTTGTATAGTATTATATGCTACTTCTGGCGCTATACTTTTCTGTGTCTTCCTGGGTTGAGGTAATCATAACTTTGAAGCTTAGAGTGTAATACCTCATTCCAGATCATTCCTTGCCAGTCCCCTCCAATGTTTCCGATTGGGTCGGGACTTTGAATTAATGAAGTGTTCCCATCTGATAATTTAATCAGCCCTGCTCTTGATAAACATGCAAGATTTCATAAAGGGAACATTAATTACACTGAAAATCTCCAGTTTGCATCCTCTCCTTGGAGCCGCCTTTGACTTGGTTAATCCTTCCATGGATTTTACATGGTTTTCATTTTGTACAGTTCTTACAGGTGAGTCTCTGATTGTATGCATGAATACCAGATGGCTGTATTAAGTCTTCGTTTAAACACATAAGCTGTCAAATTATAATTAATCTTCTTAGGGTTGAACCAATCCTTTTTAACCCCCAAATTAGAAAGATTGAAATTCCCAGTACCTTTTCCCAACTTTTGAAGTGTGTGTGCTTTAACCTGGTTCAGTAATAATGTGGAATTAGTTGGAGCTGCTTTTTGCTAAGATAAAGCCACTGTAGCCTGCTCTCTTCAGCATTTTCCCTTCACCGACATATTATTGTCTAGTGCAGTCACCCCAAGGTGACTGTTATCACTTAATTAAATCCAAGCACGTGGGAAGGAAGCAACAGCAATGTTGGCTGGTCACCCTCCAAGAACTTTCCATAGTGGCAAAAAAACAAAACCCACTGACTATGGTGGAACCATCAGCTCAAACAAGGTCTGGATCACACTCTCACGATATACCCCTAGACACCAATGCAAACATAATGCAACAGCTGTCTAGTTAGGCTTTGTTGACAAACAGGAGAAGGAAAAAGGTTTTCTCTAAAAGATAACTGTGGATTTTGAGGGCTTACTAATCTGGATATGAGGGATGGTTGATTTTCTCTGCATTGTATTGCTGTTACAGTGAAAATTGCAATTACAGAATCCAGGCAAAAATCCCAACATTTATTTTATTGTTCATGAAGAATTAATGTCTGCTATGATGACGATTGTACAAGTTAAAAAAGATCTCTGTATATTTAATGATTGTCTTAATCTCATTAATCAGAAAATGCCTTGTATGTCAATAAGAAAGAATTTACATACAAAAACCATAGCATATAATTTCTGCTGCATAGACGTCCCTCCAAAAATAAGCTAATTCTGTAGCCTTTGTACAAGATCCAATTAAACTGGTTTTATGGCACATTTTGTTTGAAGTCCTTGGTACGTCTCCAGTATGCGCTGAATGTGTGTTCCAAAGTGCCGAATGTGAGCCTGCGAAGCCACGAAGAGCAGCCAGGATGAGCGCAGCACAGCGCAGTAGCAGTTGAGGCCAGAGGACATGGAGGGGGCGGGGTTGGGGGGGGGGGTGTGTGGAGGCCGTGTTATAATAAAGCGCCTGTCAGTGACAGGTCATTGTGCTCTAAACGGAGCCAATAAATATGTCGTTGGTGGCATAAGCAAAGATTCTTTCTTCTCTGGCTTGAGCATGAAATAAAATTGGTACAATAACCATTGCCTGATTTTGAAAAGGCCTTGAACGTAGGAAAAAAATGAGCGATTCGCACATTGCCTGAGCCATCAGCGCTTCCAATAAATAAATCAATACGCTGGTCTGTATATGCACGCTCCAGCTCAGCTTGTCAGCCTTAAATATCGACTTCAATGAAGAATATGTCTCACTGCTCAGTTGGCAGTTTAGGTTCCTCTGCTCTCGCTCCCTTATGCAGAGGCACACGTAGCGCTCTCTCCCAGCCAGGACACACTTTCATAAATCCAGCTTGAACACCTCGTGGTAAATGAAGTGATTTGTGAAAGAAAGGGTCTGTGTGTAATAGCTGATCCCATTGCTTTGACTTGTATATCGAGTTGGAGGGCCCTCTACATCTTCCTCGCTGAGAGTGCCGGGGTGAGAGATTGCTTAATAATGGCGATTCGCTTGCGCTCTTGGCCCCTCTCTGGTGTTCAGAGGCGAGAGCCTGGAGCATCTCTTCATCAGATGCGGAGTCAATAAGCGCTGATTTGACAAACCCTGCTGGAGCTGTTAATTGCCATGATTTTACTTTAGCAGAGGGGCGGAGAAGGTTGGGGGGGATCGATGCCAACATGTGGCAGCCCCTTCGCCAGCTGCCCGGTGTCTCTAAGCATCTTGCATTTTGTCTGACCTCATACTTAATGGAATGTTAATAGTCAATGAGCCCCATCTACGCCTGCCTCCGCTGAGCTTGGTAACACTCGAGCGCTTCTTCTGGATGGGGTGCCCTACAGATGAATGTGGCCTTCTTGTCCTTCAGGAGAGGACTGTTTCTTCAGTATAAATTGCAAACTGAGTGGATTCAGAAACGCATGAGCCTTCTGGCTTTATGACTCAGAGAATCAGTGGTTGCCTGGGACCTATATGTTGGGCTTTATTCATGTTAGCTGATTCCTGCTCCCACCACCATAATGTTTATAGACTAGCAGAATATCACTTCCCCCTCTCCATGAAATGTTCACTCATTCAAAATTCGGAACGGCGCGGCGTTTGAATGCGGTGTGAAAAGCAGCCAGATTTCGCTGTTCCACACTAAGCAGTCAGTCTGTTGGCTCTCCCGCGATCCGCTCCCACCATAGTCGCATGTTTACAGACAACAAGGCTGCCTATTTGTAGCCAGCAGGAGGCAGCGCATGCTGGAAAGTGAATATTGCAGCCTGAACTGCAGCTCCTTCACCTGTTGTGGCAGAGGAATTTCGGCTGTATTCGCTGCATCCACCCGTATGTGGAAATACATGTTTAGGACATTTCTCTAATATACTGTAAGAGATAATGTGCCATTGTTTCACTAGGAAATGGAAAAGCAGTGCCTATACTGATGTCTTTTTACATTTTAACAGTCATATGCACACTCCTGTAATTCCTGCTGTAATCTGTACATTATAGTTATAGGCAAAAAGTAATGGTGTATTTGAATGAGTAGGTCCATGGGTTTGAATGCCAAAGCGTTAATTATATGTGGCTGTATTATCAGTAACCTGGGAATGATCCAGAGAGTGGCCGCATCTGCATGTCCAAGGGCTGCCGTCTGCACTGCATTTGCTGATTGGGAGATCCCTTCATTTCTCCATGTGGTATCTTTGCCTCCATAATTGAGAGTGCCAGCCGGCTTACTGTAGACAGAGCTTATTTTGATTTGTGGCAAGTGATATCATCGCGCTCTGTTTATCTTCCCCGGCTGCAAGTAATGGGTTTACAGTGAACGGCGGGGGGAGTCGGAGGGGGGCGCGAAGGCGGCACGTGTTTATGTTCAGGGAGGGTGCTTATGGGATGGTGGATCTCCTGACAGCCAAACGGCTAGAGTCCCCCATGTCACCTATGCGAGATTATGGCAGTCCGGGCTGTGCCGCCCTTTCAGACAGGGTACATGCTGGCATGGGCCGGGCGGTGCCTCCTCTGAGTGCCAGCGGGGGGCGCCTGACCGGGGCCATGCCACGGGAAAGGGCACACGCACTGTTTGCTCTAAATAAACGACGTCAAAGACATCCCTTAATGTAACCCGAACTTTATTCCCGCGCTGATTTATTGCGTGCTTTACGCAGCGGTTAGCCTGTAAACAGCAGCCGTTTGTCATGGCAGACGGGAGCCCTCGCCGAGGGATCCTCTCCGGAGGCCTGGCCATCCAGCACTGCAGATGCTTCCCGCTTTAAAGAGGAGCACAGGAAGCAGCAAGACATTATCGGAGGCAGGAGAGGGGTGGCTGGGGGGGGCTTTGGCTGACAGGTGGGGTTAAACCCTGGGGGGGGATAGAGGCCTCCACTATAGTGCCTGAGGAACAGTGTGCTGCAGCCTCTCCCAGCCCCCAGCCCCCCCAACGCTCACTGCAGTGAAGCTGAGTGGGGCGTCCCAGTGGGCGAGAGGGATGAACAGAGACAGAATACCTGCTGGAGCTCCTGGGACAGGGGCCATTCACCTATAAAACGGCGATAAAAGCGGCAGATTCACATTGCCAGGAAGGGCCTGTCTGTCCCATTGTGTGTTATCCCATTCATTTCTAAAGGCACGTGATCAAATTAAATACAGAAATGATTAGCAACATGGTTTGTTATATCAGCTCACACGCTTCCCAAGAGACTGGAATCAATAGTTTCAGGTGTTAAATTTTCCCCTTTCCCCATGTTCTGTGCTTTTATTGGTTTTTTGGTGTACCCTTTTGCCACAGTAATACATGAAAAGATGCGAAAGTAATATGCAAAACCTTGCAGTTAAGTGTGCCTGAGTTAATACGTTTTATTAAGTTTGCATAAAAACTGTAAAAAAAAATTTTGTAGCAGTGTCACATATTTACAAAGAGATATCTATTAGGAATCCTATAGCAGTGCTGTTTAGAAGACCACAAGGATGGTGCCAGCAGACCGTGGGTATCAGGGCCCTTTGCGGCATGCGCCCGTGGTTCACGTCTTTCCTTTATTTCTTCCTTAATCAGTGCAGCATCTGTGAAGAGCAGTTGTAAATTGCTGGCAGTGATCCTGTCTGGCTTAATACTTTGTAATACCGACTCTAACACATCAAGCAGTTCATGCTTATTTTAAAGGCAAACCTTGAACATTTTGCAAATGATTTCTGTAGATTTTAAAGAGGCTGCTGCTTTCTTCTTTTTTATCGCAAGTCTTCTAAAGCGGTGAAAGGTGGTTTTCAATGTTTCTCATGTAACCAATTTTAATTTGGAAGTTAATCTTTAATCTTGTGTATGGTTTTATTGAATGCTGCTTAAAAATGTTTCTTCGTATTTTTTTTTGTATCATTTTAAGTTCTCTCTTAAGGAAGGTGCATTGGTATAACAAGCTTGCGCTTTTTTTAGTCCAAAACGTCCATTTTTTCAGTACTAATGCCAGTCGACAAAGCTGAATATGATTAGCCGTGTAACGCACAGTGCGATACGGGGTGGGCGATAGCGGCAGATGTGTGTTTTGGGAGCCTGGCTACAGGAGCCTCGCTGGGAGTCGGTGTTGTCAGCCGCATAGCAGCTCACTGTAAATAGCCCCAGGGCTCGGCTGCTTTATCGGCAGGAGCGTGCTCTCCCCGCGCCAGCTGCCGCTCCTTTAAAGTCGCAAATAAAACGGGATGCGCTGCCAACGCTGCCGCCGACGCATGGATGCCGCTGTAATCCTCATTTTCATAAAAAAAGGTGATCACATCAGTGCTGACATTGTGCACAATGACTTGCATCCGCTGAACCCCCCCCCCTTTACATTTTTGACTTACAGCAATCTTTTGCAATTTACTTGCGGTTAGCTGGACCTATAGATTATCTGAGCCACTGGGGGGATAACACATGTAATTAACCCTTATGCCCTCAGTATCTTAATTGCTGCAGGTTTTAGACGAATTCAGTCCAAATATCCCTGTTGTCAGACCAGAGAATTATTGTGTATCCTTGGGAATTTAAGCCGATGTTAGAGACAGTTTCGGGCTTGAATATAATTGTTGGAAGATATATGTAAATAACTTACTCGTATATAACATGCATAAAATGGTGAATGATACATATCATATTTCTGCTTTAGTGTTGCAGAACAGACTGTGTATATCCCTAATATTCATTCATCCTACAGTATAATAGCGATATGCAAGTGATGCATGGTAACAGTTTGCAGACCTTACATTTTCAGGGAGAGAGTTTTATGTCGCTGGGAACTCGTTTGGATTATGTATGATATGATATGTGTTCACTTCATCATTTTCCTTATACTTCTTTGTTCTGGACAGATAGTGGTCAGTGCTTCCCCTGACTTCCTACGCTCTCTTCTCTCTCACAGTCTCTGGATGGATTTGTATTTGCACTAAACAAGGAGGGGAGGTTTCTCTACATCTCAGAAACCGTATCCATATACCTGGGTCTTTCGCAGGTGAGTAACACTGAATGTCTCCCATTCTCACGTCTTCTGGTTCTGCATGGTGTGTAAAACCAGTTTGTCCTGGGTTACAATTACATTGAGCGGATTGCTTTTTGCTTGTAGTCCCCAGTCCTGTATATTTACATTTATTTATTTATTTCATTTATGACTTTGCTTGGGTCCTCATGTTTTATAGTCCAGAGCTCAGTGCATGTCAATAACTGTAACAGTTTCTCAGGTCGACAGAATTGGGTGGTAACCTTGATTTGTTTGAAGACTGTGTCCATGCTTATCTCTCTCCTCAGCAGCACCCTTCCATGGGTATTTTCATTAGACGAACTGTCGTCTTGAAGTTTTTCAGTTACCTAGGAAAAGTGAACAAAGTGTGGGTTTAGCGCATATAATTTACATGAGCAGAAAAATCGAAATCTCTACATTTCTATGGGGATCAAAGGAAATGTTTTTGCAAAATTAGATCTGATAAATCAAACTGAGTTGAATAACCAGAGTGAAATTTAAATTAATATTAATTGATTAGTGATTTTTATCAAATAATTGATTAATTGTACAATTTGTCCCCTAAGCTTTGGAGTTATCTTTCTGGTGTTTATCTGCATTTTGAAAGGGGTACTTGTGGTGATAACATGTAGAGGCTCTTCTTGTTCTGTAGCTCAAGTTGGTTGTACGTGTATACAGATAATTATATATGACCTTAATTTAAGTGAACATGCTAACAATCAGTTAATATTCCTGGTGACAAAAAAACTGTGTACAGCATAAAGCTATTATTAAAGATTACGTTGTTGTAGTTAATTAGATCAGGTTTTTTAAAAGCCTTTCAAATTGACAAGGTTATGAATATTTTGGTGCCAGACTATCTAAAGCAGATTTATATAAGAGGATTTTCACCCTTTTATTCAAAGTCTGGAAATTCTGCATATCAAATATATTGCTAATAAAGTCATTCGTTGGACTTGCACAGTAATTAAAGTCCCTACCTCCAAAAAAGTTTGGTAACTCCTTACATTAAGAGTTATCTTTCAGCACACGAGAGGGTAGCAATGCTCAACATTTGCTTTCAATATACAAAAGAATGTCAGTTTTGATTAATGTACTGTACATTCCAAATGGCTGCTAGTGACACTAAACAGATTTCATGGGCCTGGCTTACATATAGATAAATGTTGGGGAAACATTTTTTACTCTGCATTCTTTATGGATTTTTTTTTCCATGTTATTACATATACAGGGTGTCTGGTTGCAAAATTGATTTCACTTCAGATTTTGGTGTGAAATTGTAATCTAATTTAAGGAATAGTGTGGGAGGATGAGTTAGCACAATCACTGAATATTATATTGAAGCACAGCAAACTTCCTCATAAAAATATATAATGTGATGCTGAATCTAGGTAGCATATTAATACATTTTCCATTACAATTTCTTGTTTAAGCTCATGCAAG
Organism: Hippopotamyrus pictus; assembly: GCA_026781145.1. NCBI lineage: Eukaryota > Metazoa > Chordata > Actinopteri > Osteoglossiformes > Mormyridae > Hippopotamyrus > Hippopotamyrus pictus. The sequence goes on along the minus strand of JAODLC010000028.1, from coordinate 5,794,432 downwards.
CCTCTTTTCTAGGTTTGACACATTTTATTGCTTTCAAAACTTTTAACATCTCAGAGCTACCTAATAATCCACAGCCACAAATATGAAAATATAAGCTTGCATTGAAATCCTTGCATTTAATATTGTTCTTTGAAGACATGCACAAGTGTCTAAGGAAGATGTTGATGCCCATTCCATCTCACCCCAGCCAAAGCAAACTCCATCCCACAGTATCATTTAGTGAAAAAAGAGCTTAGTAATATATAGAATGCATTTGCATTTTATGTTGAATTTGTAATTTAAATAACACTCGTGCCATCAAGAAAATGACAGTAAATGAAGAAGAAATAATGCAAAACCTCTATAAATTTACTGTTTACGTTTGCCTAAATAAAAAGTGCACATCTATAGTGTAAATATTATAAATATGCCCCTTTATTGACAGTGCCTGAAGATTATTTTATTATTATATGAAATGATGTAATATGACATAACCCTTTTAAGTTCAAATGGTTATCAAAGCAAGGCGTCAGTTGTGTTGCTACACTGGTCCATTGTAGGGAAATTTTGCCATCCTGAAAAGTTTTGAGTTGCAATTTTCGATTCTTCAAGCATTCAGCCAGAATCAGCAAAGGGAAGGAAACAAAGACGCTGTTCTTATAGTTAGATTTACTGCTTCTCCTTTGTGATAATGGCTGCCTGGGGCAAAAGACAGCAGACACCAGATATACTGTCATGGATGTGTTAGAGGGAATTGACAGCAGTAGCATGACTGAGAGGACAAATCCCTCACAATGCAGCTCTCCTGACTGCATCCTACTGCTCGCTGTTTGTAAGGCTGGATAGGCAGAACATTTTACTTAAATTTATGAGTTACAATATTTGTTTTTCCCATTTCAATTAATATGAAGGTCTCATTACATACATACCTATGTAAATTGTTGTCTGCTACATGAACAAAATTTATATTATCTACATTTTGTGTGCTTTTTTTTATAAATAACCTACACAGAATACATATCCTTGCTATCAGATGAAAAACATGTATCTCCCGAAATCCATTATTTCAGGAGTGTGAAACTACTTCTCAAAAAAAACACAAAACAACAAGACACCCTTACCAACACAAATAGACATGGCCGTCAGTGAATGGTTTAATGTTTTAAATGGACTTACGTGGATTGTTGTCAGCAAGTCAAATATGACAGTGTAAACCAGATACAAAATAATCTTGCTTTATATTCACAATTAACTATAACATTAATTAGCTAGCTGTCTAGCCATTGTCATTAATTTATTTAACTTTGTGATATAAAGTAATCCATGCAAATGACCATCATGAATTCACATGTTAAATTGTACAATAATAAACACTAGTTAAACAGATGAAAGTGGGAGCATGTTTGCATGGGCAACGTGAAACGCTATCAGTAGACAGGCGAGAATGGACAGTAAAAAGTCATTGTTGTGAAAATGTTACATAGGTGTTTTTCATTGGACAGCGACAATATGGGATTTCATAAGTTCCTTGTTTGAACATTTTTCCATCAAAATGTTATGTAAGTGACTTTACTCCTTTTATAAAATAATGACAGGCTACCGATAAATTCCAAATAGTACAGCTGTGTCTTGGTAATTCTTACACTGTCTTGTCATTTGCCACGGACTTTGGCTAAGGCGTTATCTACTTGCACTCAGTCCTGTTAGAAGAAGCATTCTACAGTTACACTGAGGGGTTTTAGACTACCTGCTGTGGAGCTTCTGCATGCCAGAGCGCCAGCTGATGTTGTCCTGCTCTGTGGGTGGGAAGCAGTGTGAGCCAAGAAATCTCTCCATGACATTTCCTCACACAGGTGATTCCCCTCCCCCACACACTCATAACATTTTTATCGCTTTTTTGTTTCATGGCTGCCAAAAAAAAATACCTGTTACTGGCTGTGATTAAACAGTGAAAACTATAAATAATCATAGGGAAGAAGAAATCACCCCATGACCTTAACCAGGATCAGTGCTTGGAAGATGGATGGATGGATAAATAAAAGGAAATACTGCAGTCCACCACAGAACATTAAACGTCATTTTCATTCTTTGTCTAATATTATGTGAAAAGTGAGATGAAAATGTATTCTATGGGCCCTGGTATACATGGCAAGGTGGTAGCCCTGCATGTATGTGTGGCAAATAATTTTAAAGATTTTCTGTCAGTTATCAAATCTATAATAATAATTAGAAAGTATTATGAAAATCAAGAGAGCTTTATTTTTTGTATTATGGCTTCATGGTGACCCCAGTGCCAAAGCCACTGCAGTAAATTTGACACACATGAGGTAAATGTGTTTTAGAAGATGAAGGATAACGCTGCTTAGTGACAGTGAACTTGACTCAAAATGCAGAGAAGCGAAGCCCCCTGATAGCGTGGAGATGTGGCTAATGTGTGGTGATGGAGGCATGATGTGCTGGTGTGAGTGAACGCCTTGCTCCCAGGGGAGTCTGATGGGTGCTGGATAAGCTACTTGGGGCCATGCTGGCAGAAAGGTGCTCGCTTTCTTTAATACTGATAGGCAAATGATGGTGCTTGACCATGTGTGTGCCAGTTATGATTTTAACACCCAAAAGAGGCCATTCCCACAGCACTCTGGCCTGTGTACATCTGCATCTGTCTATGCATGTCTGCATGGATCGTGGGGCCTCTGTATCCTGAGGACCCTGATGACTTGGAGGTGGAGCCTCGCCGTCATGCTTCTTCAGCACTCCTGAGGTGAGGGATGACGAGGAGGCTGCCTTGGCTTTAATTGAGATGTGTATGTTTGCTTTGTATAACAGATGGCACTGTGTGCTTAGGCTGATAGCTAGGAAAATAATAATTGCATTATTCCGGCCAACAGAATATTAGCTTTTGGATTTCGGCCATTTCAGCTGGTGCCCCTGCCAGTACAGCATATGCATTTGCATGGATCGCGTAACCAAGGAAATTGATGCATCTGGAATAGCACGACCATCTGAGTTTTCATCTGCTTTGAGAGAAATAGCCTTAATTCATTCCAGGCATTCAATAAAAAGACAGGGAAAAAGCTCCTCGTATTTAATGTGCACTTGAACTCTTTTGTCTTCAGGTTACTCCCAGCTGTTTTTTCCTCAGTCACGGAAGGTCTTCTCAGTCACCAGTCTGATTCTGCCCCTCACCAAGGTGCCAGAGCAATGCCCCACTTTTCACCTTTTTTTAATTGTTTTTTTTTTTATTGGGATATGCGAACTTAGAAATAAGTATAGACATCTGCTAGCCTTCAGTTGACGGCCTACTGCATGCACACACACACAGAGACACACCAAAGCCACCGCAAAGCAGCCCGGGCCCATGCTGACTCCCAGCGGCTCCTCTGCCAAGTGGCACAGACATTGTTGAATCCATTAGCATTAATGGCAAGTGCTCGCATGTCTGATCACATCTTTGTGGGGATCACTCAGCAGAGCTGATGAGTCCTCACCTCTTATGATATCCTTCTCCTAACACAACTCTTAAGTTTCTTCTTTGTCATCAAGAGATAATAGATAATAGATGACCATGGGCATAACAAACAGTGGCATGTGGCCTGTTTTCAATACCCACAATGCCCTCTAAGTTACATTAAATCAAATTGTAAAGAAGCAATTAAAGAAAATCTTCAGAAAATTGTAAATTCAAGAAATTCATGGCAGAAGAAGTGTGACAAGTAACATTCACATGTGGATCTGGCCTGATACTAAATGGATAATAAGCATTGTTTTATTTATGATGTCACAGAGTATGGGGGTCGCCATTTGCATGAAGGCCCAGAGTAATGATATAGCAGGTGGGGCTGGGTTAGTGAGGGGCAGGAGAAGGGGTGAAAAAAGGTCACATTTAATTGCATCGACACTGTGAACCACCCCTCCCTTCCCCCCACCCCACATATCTAACACCTGAGCCGTGGAAGAGGCCCTGTCCAGCTCAGTGTAGAGTGCTGTCATTCTGCAGATCTGCTGGCAAAGCCACGCCTGCCTCTGTTCACATTAGTTATGGCATCCTTATGAATACTGGATAAAACTTCACTGTAAAATTTATAGAAAGTCAAGACCCCTGACCAGAACAGAGATATGTTACCTTGCGCTCTTTCCAGCTATTCATAAAAATTAAGATCTGCAAGGGTTTGCACTCTATTCACAGTTACAGAATATACTGTAAAGGGAGTCCAAAAACTCAACAGCAACTGAACTGTTTGTGTTTTGAATATCATATTTCCGCAGTTCCTGAACGCATGACTTTGGAATACGTTTCCTTCAGTCTGTAAATAAAGGAGCGGAAGAAGGGGACAAAAAATGCTGCGTTCAGGAGGGATTCGTGTATGACACTAAAGAACACAAACAGAGGGAGGAAATGATTCAGCCGCCCAGCGAGGGACGTGGAAAACATTATCAATTCACAACATTTAAATTGATAAATGCTCAGAGGCAAAGACTACAAGGGCACTTTGAAAAGCAAATAGCGACCTGGTGAAGAAATTGATTTCCCCCCCCCCGAAAATGACTGCATGATGCATCATTTGACTGCACTCTGTCCAAGTGCTTGACAGAGATAATCTCAGCAATCCCACGGGTGACCTTATCGTGCGCGGCAGGGCAGCTCTGTCTCGGCCTGCCTTTGTGCATGTCAAGGTTTCTCGGGGCGGGGATCCTTCGGGGAGCAAAAGTTTCCAGCCTCTCCATCTTGATATCGAACCAACGTATGCGGCGAAAGCAAGAGGGAAAAAAACACACGGGCAGGATATGAAAGTCAACACGCGTCTTAATAATTGGGTGAATGAATAATGATAAGCATATCTACAATGGATCATCGGGCGCGTCGGCTGTCATGTCGCCAGAGTTTGAAATAAGCACTAAATATGAAAGGGATAAGGGAAGAGAGTTAAAGAGCTGAAGACCTCTGGAGAGACTGAGAGGACGGCAGCACCACACTGGATAATGAACAAGAGGATGGCTGCTCAAGGTTGCCCAAGTGTTCAAATGGGTTATTTTTTATTGAAAGTAAAGTTCTGTCTGTAAGTAATATTTCTGTGATATTAACAAAAAAAGAACATGAAAAACAACATTTATTGGTTTTTATTTTGCTCAGAGCGAATCTTTACAACTTGCCCACATTACGGTAATTATTTTATTTTCTAAATCGTAATAAAAAAGCAGTTTTGATTTTAGCTTAATTTTCTTGTTTGAAAAACAAACTTCCTTACAGAATAGTGCATTTAAAAAAAAAAAGTTGTACTAATCTTAGATAAAAGGAAGCTTCTTCATATTTCAGCCAGATTTTAAAGAAGGAAGCTTATTTTATATGCGACACATGCTGATGGACGTGTTTGGTTTGTGTAAACAGGGTTTGTCATTGTTGTTTGTCCAGCCTGCGTCGCAGGAAAAGCATATTATTAGCGTTACTTGCTGGGTACCTGGCTGTTAGCAAGGGCATTTGGTTGGGTTGTGACAACCATGTACTGCCACTGATCCCCTCTACGGTGCCAAGTAGGATAATTAAACATTGCTCAATGCAATATATACGGCAATTAAGGATGTCTGATCCTTGGGTATTGCGCTCTAATTAGTAATCTGGGGTACAAGCTCTGTGGAGCAGTTGGCCTTGGTGACGTGGGTGGGAGTCGGGCCCCTGGGAGCCACACTTAGCTGTGCAGTGGCGCATCTGACGAGCAGTGTGACAGCAGGAGAGCTGACATTCACCTGTTGGGGAGAGGGCCTGGCCCACTAGCCCACCACGTGCCAGCAGACACACCAGTGCGCCCCTTATCTTCACCCCAAACTGGCCCCCTGAAACCCCACTTAACCTACAGATTTATATCCATCCTTCACATCCTTCGTATTGTGGCATACATGGCTAATCACCTGTTTATCTCAGTCTCTATTGGGTGGGGCCACCTTAAAGCCAACGAATCACAGCAGCGTTACATTATATATGTATTTCAAACTGGTAATGAAACTGAAGCAGTTTTTTATCTATCTATCTATCTATCTATCTATCTATCTATCTATCTATCTATCTATCTATCTATCTATCTATCTATCTGTTCATGTTTTACATGATGTAAAGGATTGAATGAACAGGAATGTGGGCATCAACTATCTATCGATGGCCTTCCGATCTGAGCTTGGTACATGCATTTTTTTGCAGTGCACCAGTAATAACCTAAAAATAACTGAATCAGTATTTTCATATAGGATATTGCAAATTTCATTTCACAAATTTGGATTTATGTTTAAAATGTCAGCAAAATTTATTTTGACTGTTAAAAATATGTTTAATTATTAAGTTAAGTAAGAGCTTCGCATTTTTACGGAAGAGGATTAGGGCCACCATGAAAATATATTTGAATTCTGACTTTAATGTCAGAATTCTGACTTTTTTCTCAGAATTCTGACTTTTTCTCTAAACTCAGAATTCTGAGATTAAAGTCAGAATTCTGACATTAAAGTCAGAATTCTGACATTAAAGTCAGAATTCAAATAATATTTTCATGGTGGCCCTAATCCTCTTCCGTAAAAATGCGATGCTCTTACTTAACTTAATAATTAAACATATTTTTAACATTCAAAATAAATTTTGCTGACATTTACAGTAAAACTTTACTTGAGGGGGCACAAATATTAGTTACTACTAATAAAGTACAAATCATGAAAAAATATAGTCGCAATTTGACAAAAGGTCACGATTAACAATGAACAAATGAACAATGAACTAATAACACCAATGAATAAACATGAAATCAGTATTAACTTGTGTTATTCATGACTTGTTCCTTCAGTAGTTCACAAAGATTTACAGAATTAACAGATATCGTAATAAATATAGAAACTCCTTGGGATAAAATATGCACTATGAACGATGAATGAACATGAATGAACATGAGACCAGTATGTAACTAAGACTAATACATAAGTAAAAGATTAATACTATATAATTTGTGCTACCACATTTACTATGTGCAATATAATATGAAAAGTAGAGATGTACGGATTATATTGCCTATCTATCGGTATTGGCGATGGTGAAAAATTAGCCTACTGTATATTTAGTGCTGATAATTCCCTTTAAAATGGTGACACTTATTGCTTTGCACACCCGCATACTAAACAATTAGAAAAATGTCTACCGTGTGGAAATATTTTAATGTTAGAATTGAATGCATAAAACACAACAAATTTGATTGCTCACCTTAAGGTGAGACTGAAGAGTATGAAGAGTTTCTGAAAAACAAATCTGTTCCAATAAAGAAGGCTGCAGTACTGCTGAATAACGCTAGTCCCTCAGTAAAATTCAGTGCAGACAGTGCAAAATCCAAAGGTATTACTCAGAAAGTTCTGGAGTTTATCACACTTGATGGTCAGCCCTTATCTGTTATAAATGGTATAAATACATTTTACGTAGAGAATTACAAAATGTAGTGCTCTGGGACTGTTTTGTATGCCAGAGTTGATGTTTTCTTAACACAAAATACGTACTTTTTCATATTTTTGGAATGTAATGCTTTTATTTTTTTATTTATTTGAGTAGAGTGCCCCTTTAAACTTATTTAAGCAGAACCTCCCAAACAATCAATATTGGTGTCAGTTTTCAAAATAATTGGTTTTCAGTATCAGCCAGATATGTCCTTATCAGTGCATCACTAAAATAAAGACATTTATTTTAAGTCTATTGTGTGCTTAGTGGTTGTTCCTGTTACAGTACATATCTTTAAAAGCTGCAGTTTCAAAAATGAACTTACATAACAGTATAAGGTCAGCCTGTTTTTTAGGTCTCCATCCTGTCTCCAGCCTCTTATCCCATGGTCTTTACTAGTAGTCTGTTTCTCTGTCCTAAAAGATTTCCATCCTTTCAGAGGAGAATAATCATCATGGCATGCTTTGTCCACCACCTGCTTGACTGTAGGGATAGGGTTAAGTAGGTGATGTACTATTGAATGTTTGATATGATGCCTAACATTGGGCCTGTAACTTCCGCACTTTTCCAGCTTTGTGGCAGAAAGGCTTTGTCACAAATGCCATGCCGGCTGCAAATTTTTGTGTCTTCTTGCAACACTGCCTCATCGGCTGGTCTTGGGATGTTTAAATCTCTCTGACTGGCCATCCTTTCTCTTTCCCATCTTGTCTGTCAGATTTACAGTGGCATCTTTCAGTTTCCCTGTTAGCCATTGGTCCATTTTCTGGGGCGTATCTGGATGTCTTAATAAATGTTCTGTTTACACTGGATCGACTGTTCTTAGAGATATGCAGAAACTTTGCTCTATTCTTCTTGATCTGTACTTGGATGTATTCCCAGTTCAATTGAAAAAAAACTTTCGGTAACACTTTACTTAAAGTCTGTATTCATAACGCATTATAGATACCTTCATAATGCATTATAATGCATTCATAAAGTATTATAAACATGGCTATAACTATTCA
>JAODLC010000028.1:5765066-5785896 GCA_026781145.1 Hippopotamyrus pictus | reverse complement strand
TATGAATGCATTATAATGCATTATGAAGGTATCTATAATGCGTTACGCATACAGACTTTAAGTAAAGTCTTACCAAACTTTCATTTACTTCATTTTTGAATATCAATAAAGAAATATGGAAAGTAGTAAGTACAGTATTATTATATTAGCTAATAGCCTCTCCTGGTGTCCCATTCAGACCAAGTTTCATAGACAGGTTAACCTTTAACAAAAGTTTAAAATGGAGTTCAACAACCTGTGTGTGTGTGGATTATGTTTATATTACATTGTGGGGACCAAATGTTCCCCTCAATGTAATAAAAACCTATTGTTTTGACTTTGTGGGGACCATTTTCCAGGTCCCCACAAAGATTTCTGACTGCAATCAAAAAACAAAATATACCAGAAGTCTCATACTGTATTTTGTTTGCTTGCTTATGGTTAAGGTTAGGGCTTTGTTGGGGTTAAGGTCGTTGTGTCGGGATTAGAGTTTTCCCCACAGAAATGAATGAAGTCCCCACAAAACACTGTGTGTGTGTGTGTGTGTGTGTGTGTGTGTGTGTGTGTGTGTGTGTGTGTGTAGACATGCCTCATTTACTGACCAAGTTCTGTCCCTGCAATTAGGTCGTCAAGCGAACTGGTCGATAAGCGAAGAGCCACCCAAAGCATACTATACTGGTAGTGGGTTTGTATCAAGCATCTTTAGATATTGCTTTAATGTCACCCTTGCACCATTTAAAATAAATATTTTTAATATTTATAAATGTTTATACAGTAGTGTACTGTATACTGTAATATACTGTAATTTCTCCCTATGTGAGAGATGAAAATCTATGAATGAAACTGTAATACACAAAACACAGAAAAGACTTGGGAGATCTCTCATCTAGCATAGCAAAGTTACAAAGCTGGTTGATAAGTCCTAATGTTAATCATCAACGGAATTACAAATAAATGATACGCTAACATATATACGCATGTATCACAAATTAGCATCACTGCAATCCAATGAGCATTTGCATCCTTTTGCACATTACTGAACAAAAACAGCGCATAGAAAATAAATGTCACTTGTACATATTAACTAAGATATGAAACAAGTAAAAAACTTATACCATTGTTTTTGAAAAAGAAAAGCATAAGATACAGGAAAACCTCAAACTTGCATACCTCCATGTTTTACGTGCTGCTGGAGGTTCGCTTTCCCACAATGCAAAGCATATGCAATCAAACTAAAGGCAACGTATTGAAATAAAAGTCAATCACAAGTGCAGTGCACACTGATATGGCATATCAAAATGAAGGTCAGTTATTGCAAACAAAATACAACCTTCCTTTGCTGAAAAATAAATCAGAGAGCAGAACAGACAGGATGAAATAGAAACGCTGTGCTGTCGTGTCCGTAACAAAAGTTCTTGTGCAGCGTACAATACCGAATGATCAGAGAGCTGTTCATAAGTCCAGGCAGCATGTTTATTAACCCAGTTCATAAGGTGGTGACTGACTATATCATAAATAATTCGCTAAAACTCTTAACCCCTGAGTCTGGCAGTTTCTTAGAGCCCACTAGGTAGTCATTAAGTTCACTGCCTTATTTTTCTCCTTTTCCATTTGCCGCACAATGGGCTCCTGGCATTTATAGCATTTTCATTTTGGCAAGTGTGGGATAATACTGATTTTGCAACAAAGAGGAAATAAAGTTCTTTAACTGACATGCAAAATCTTTTTGGCAGTTTTATTTTACAGACTTTAATGCCAAGATGGAGTGAACAAAAGCTAAGTAACGATGTCTGGCGTGTTGTCATTAATTAATTAATGAAGGTGTATTTATTACTTCTCAGAGCCATTACAGCAACTGAGAAAATACACTCACTTTGCACTCAGAAAAATCAAAATGAATAATACAGATGTACATAATGCATGCCTACATAAATAAACACACTGGCAAACAGGTATGGGATGTTGCACTTCCTTCTTTAATAAATGTTACTCATTAGGCTCAGTAATGTGATTTCTTTCTTTGGGTCTGGGCCATAAACCCTGGTAATAACCTTTTAGCAGGAGGCTGGGTGACACCTTAATGTTGAGTTTCCATCCAGATGGAGCAAAAAAAAGAAAAACTATAATCTCCCCATATATTAGGGTCTGGGAACCCATCATATGAGGATATAACAAGCTTTGATGAAGAATGGAAAGAGTTCCCATGAAGAATAATACATCAGGCTTGACTCGCTGTCAAAGGGAGCAAGGAGTTGCTGGTACCATGTGAGGAGCCGATTCCAATTTCACACACTGCAGTATAAGAACATCCTTGGATTTCTGTGAAGGAAGGTGAAGGAGAGTGGGCTCCGGGAAAGACCGTAAAGACAGCCAGATCAATAAGACGGGCTTTAGCTGTGAAGCGGGTGGGGAGCTGGGTGTTCTCCAATCCAGCTGTCACTGCATACGCAGTAGGGGTGTGAAGGCCATGCTTTCACATTACTTTGAACCTCTCTGCTAATTAATCTAAAGGAATATTCACCTGGAGAATGAAGCAACTTCATTATTACCTGATGCTCTACCCTCTTGACTGAGTCATGCCCAGCATCATCAAAATTTAAAGAGCATTTATTAAGTTTTATTTGGTTTCTCCTTTAATCCAGTATTTGAATATTCCACCTGTCCAAAAAATCAGTATAGCACTGCTGAGATGGGATTTAAAAGAGTTTTAAGAAAGATTATGTCCTGAACCAGCATACTCGCTGCAGGTTCTTCTCTACTAGTCTGATAAGAATATTGCATTAGCGATTTAACAGTTATGGTGAGGAGGCTGCTAGTGTAAGATGGAATATTGCAGGAATAAGTTACTCTTCTTCTTCTAATTATATTTTAGCCTTTTACTCCCTTCATAATCACATAATGGGTCAGTATGATGGTTTTAATGGCTAGCCCTGTCGCCTCAGCCCTCCAGGAAAGCTGTCTCTGAATTGCCTATAGAGTATGACCCTGAATGTCTGTGTGTGTTTGTGTGTGTGTGTGTGTGTGTGTGTGTGTGTGTGTGTGTGTGTGTGCCCATGCGTGTGTGTGTGTACCCATGCATTTGTGTGCATGCCCATGCGTGTGTGCCTCACCCAACCCTGACCAGGACAATAGGTGGATAGTATAACAAAGTGTAATTAAATTAACATTTTACTCTTTTCTTTCTTAATTAAGTTATTAAACCAACACAACATTTAGCTGTATAAACCACATATGTTGGTGTACTTCTGTATTTGTATTACCTGTATTACAATCTATATTAAGCCTACTCTGTAATAAGTCATCCAAAGGCAGCGAAAATCATGGGGCTGTATCTAACGCAAAGCGTAAAGCGCAAAGTGCAACTAACATTTATGAGCGTGTCCAAATCCATTTCACTATTTTCATGCTGGAAAAAACAGACTTTGTGCCAGTGTGAGGCAGAAAAAGGTTGTCCTTACTCTCTAAATTATTCAGAGGCGTGTTTTGGGTGTAACAAGCAATAAACCAATCAGAATGGCAAATCACTTCACCTTTAAAAGGCAGCAGCACATGATCTACTGCGGATTGCTGTTAAAGTACAATGGCACATTTGCCCAGCAAGCCAGATCGTTTTTTGGCCAAAGAAACGGACGTGCTCGTGCACGAGGTGAAAAGGCGTGAGCCCGTCATCTATGGGAGCAGCACTCTTCCATCTAAGCTTTTCGAGGTGAAGCAGGCATGGCATGAGGTAGCAGCGAATGTGTCCTCATTTTCTGGTATCACCAGATCATCTGCTCAGTGCCGAAAGCAATATAATGATGTCAGAAGATGGGGAAAGCAGAAGATACATCTCACAAATTATACTTCTTAACAGGCTACAAACAATTCAGCTCTTCTGTCAACCGATCCCTCCTTGCTCATGCTGCTGCCGGCATATACTCCTTTGTTGGCATCGGCACATGCAGTTCAGCATCATGCCTTCTACAGTCTCCTAATATGTCCTCATTTATGTTCAACAGGCCACGCCTAATTTAAAAAACACGACACCACTGAGTGGAAAGCAGGTACAATATCATTTGCTATTTTGACATGTGTACATGGCTTAAAAATGAGCAATGTGCTGGTACAGAACTAGTAAAACCACTTTTTTGGTGGAAAATAGAGCCCATGGAGTCCTCTGTTCATCAGATGCTTTCTGTATCAGCGGTGACATCTGTTAATGCTGTGAGTGTTGGTCTTCTATATAGTTAACACTTTTGAAGAAGTCTCTTTCAGGGAAAGTATGCATCACATCCATCATTCTGATACTGTAGTGTCATGCTGGGCTTCTCCAAACATTTTCAAACTAGTGTGCAAAAGCACATATTTGGTACCCTTCATGAATATTATTACTACAACTATCAGACTTTGTTTACCTTAGCTTAACAAATGAGAGCTAATTACTGTGACATAATGATGCCTCTTAGCACAGCTAGCTCTGTACTGTGACTTTAGGGAGATAGCGGGGGGAAATTTGCTTTGAGGATTTCACAAATGTCACTGCTGCTTTGTGTACGATGATGATAACTTCATCCATTTATTATCATGAGGAACACCTGCAGTTTTGTGTGGGGAACTCCGAAGCAGCCCATGGATAATTAGTAATGAATCAGTAACATAAAGTCCAGGAAGATGGAGAGAGTTATCCTGCTTGAAAGGGCCCACCTGATAAAATGTGGGAATGAGCAGCGAGGGACAGTCAGAGTGGGGATGAGGAATAGGGTTCACTTTCCCGGCTTTGCTTAGAGGGTTGATATCAAGCTCCCTCCATTGGGTCTGTATTCATATGAATGTATTAAGAAAGAGGGATGTCAGGCTTGGTATCTAACCCTGAACCAGCAGGACGCAAATACATTCATCAGACAGGCAGTGGGTGGAAAGAAAGAAAGAAACATAATTTGCCTTAATGAGTTTTGCAAAGTTGTTGTAAGTGGTACAGTACAGGAGACTGAAACAGTGTGATGATTTAGTTTACTTTATCTTTTTAGTAATACAAGATTAACTTACTTTTTGTGCCTGGGTGCACGTCTTAAATTGCCAAAGAAAATTATATTTCTTTGCAATGTGTATGCCATAGTAACAATATAACATAATAACTAATATATCATTTTTAAATATCCATCCATCCATCCATCCATCCATCCATCCATCCATCCATTCAAAACCTCTTATTCAGTCCAGGATTATAGTGATCCTGAAGCCCATTCCAGGAAGTACAAGGAAGGTATAGAGTTTAAATCATCATCATAGTGTTAGGGGAGTCCCCTCAGGCACATTAATTATCATATGTGTTTATGATCACAATCCTAAAGATGCAATATGATCATTTTTGCCATGTTGTGTTGCCACTTTAAAACAATATAAAATTTATTTTTGAATATGTCATTCAAAAGTTACTTTTATTTAATATGAGTGGTGTGCATATTGCATGGTTAAACAGTATTTAAATTTTTTGAAACAATGAAACTTGAGACTTACCACTACAAGTAATATTCTTATTCACTCGTAATGTCCCCGTGAACATGTACTAAAATGTTGTCCGCAGATTGCTTCTTACACACATCTTACTTCTAGTCAAATCTATTTAGCAGGTGAAGTATTGGCAGCAGGATGGTAAGAAAAATAAGTTAAAATACAGAGACAAAGGACAAAAGTCAAGGTATCATTTAGGAATATCTCATCCACTCGAGAAATGAATGTTTGGTCAGGGCTACTAATGAAAATTAACATTGAAACTTGTGAAAAAATATGGTTTAGCACAAAACTGGCCATTTATTAAACAGTTCATTCTGTATATTCTACTAAATTTTGCAGCATTAAGAAAAAAGGCTAAGAGAGCTGCACTCCAGCAAGGTGTAATTTGGACATAAGTAGCTTGTTTCCACCAGCCTGTGACATATTTATGTATTATTATTAAATCTGGCCAGCAGATCAGTCTTTTGTTTTTCAAAGAATTAAAAAACAATGTAACCTTATTCCGCTAATAACCTGGCAAGTTGTTTCGCTGCCAGCACTGGTGTTATTAGCAGAGTTGGAAAGTTCAGGTCCAGAAAGTACAAATCCAGACCAAGATTTTGTTTCAACAAACCAGTTCAATTCTCTGTGAATGTGACTCTTTAAACTAAATTGGTTGGTTGAAACAAAACCTTGGTCTGGATTTGTACTTTCTGGGCCTGAACTTTCCACCTCTGGTTATTAGACTAAACTACAGACGCTACTATAGTTACGAACGAGTTACGTTCTGAATGTCTGTTCGTAACGTAAATTGTTCGTAAGTCGTTATTCAACATCATTTTAAGGGTATACACAAGTACAAAAAACTAGGATGCTGGGAATACGCTATGTTGCTGCGCTGTTGGAGTACTGGCCAGAAGTCGTACTAGGCAGAATTGGCGAGCAGAAAAAAAAATGATGTTGTGGACAGGAAACGGAAGCCCAACGAACACAATTTGGACTTACAGTCCTCTCTGTTCGTATGCCTCAAAGTTCGTAAGTAGAAGAGCATCTGTATATCGGTTATGGATTGAATTTTCGGGGTTTTGACGTCATGGTCCATCCCACTTTCGCTGACGTTACTATGCCAAATTCTGAGCCCAGCTTTTCTGTGTTGTTGTGCTGGAGCTGTTTTTTTCTGGGCCAGAGCCATTTGCAGTGGAAACGCGTGGAACCAGTGCCAGATTGGGAAAAAGTCACCGGCACTGCATTGGTTGAAATGAGGCTAAGGAGGTGAAGCTGGGCTCTGTCTATATTTAAACCTGGGGAATACCCCTGGACAGGATGTTAGTCCATCACAGGGCACACATAAATGATCACATTCCAAGGGCTATGTACTGTAATACTTACAGAACAGAAGCATTTGACTGAGAACAAGACAAACTAAGTGAGCTTGTCCCACCTCAGAACATTCACACCTCTTACAGTCTTACAGGCTTAGGAACATAAATCCACAAGTCTCTGAAGTATGGAAGGAAACCAGAGCAGGCAGTGTGAATGTAAAAAACAGGCAAACTTCACGTGTGCAGAGCAGGGGGGAGAACCTACAGCCCAGGAGGTACAACACCACAATGGAAGCTACTCCATGCCAAGCCATTTAGAACCATGTAAAACTAATTTATAGTGTTATCATTGTGTATAAAATCATAAACCTTTAATGACATATGAGATGAAATATATCCCTGAATGTGTCTTAACATGCTAGGCCTGTGTTAGTCCTAGTCAACAAACCCTACACCCACCTGCAACAGCGATGTCAGTACCCAGCCTCCCTAGGACAGCACCTTAGGAAAGGAGTGTGCTGTACCCATCAAAATGCAGCAGGACAGGCCTCCACTTCTCTTCTTAGTCCATTTTTTAACTCTAACCTTTAGAGACAAGAGTGCCTGCATGATGTATGACACTGCCATTCCTGGCAGGGAGGAGGTGATAGGGATTTGAAAGGCTGCGACCAGCATATCGAGTGAGAGCACGACGTGCTGGCAGCCCTTCAAAGGATATCTCATTCCATCGCATATGAGCTGGGATAAAGGCCGGGAATCGCAGAGGGCGCACCGGCAACACTGCCGCCACCGCCGCACTTAAGGTGCTTCATTTAAGTGCAAATGGCTGCCGTTTCGGAGGCAGGGAGAAAGCCGCTGCTCCGCTGTGCCTTTCAATTTCGTTTTGATCGCTGTTTGATCTCTGTTTTATAGAATGGTCACTAATCCTGAAACATTTACCTTCTATGTACAATATGACGTATCTGCTGATTGGTATGAATTTTTTAGGCTATAATGCTTGGTGCCGTGTACCGTAAAAGTCGTGCAGCTAGCTGGGTGTCCAATAGAATCGGTGTTATAAACCTCTCCTTCTGTTTAAAACCCACACGAGGACCCAGACGCCTACCAGCCACTTTGACAGAATCGCCTCGGCCGACATGTGTTTGATCCAGAGAGTCAATACACTTGCTTTGTGTAAATATAATACTTTGATAGTCAGAGTGCTACTTGAGTACAGCACATTTAAATTCTCATGTTCCCACCAAATCAGCCGAGTGAGCAGGGAGCTCTTCCAGGCTGCCTCTGTCATGTCTGTCATGGTTGGGTTTGTTTTTGTCTTGAGGGGGGACTCTAAGCTGTTGATTTTATGTGATGTGGGGGTTTAAAATGGGCAGACATTTTAAGTGTCACTCTGTTGATACTTTGGTTTCACAGACTAGTAGCCTGAGATTCTGAGCAAAAAGTTCTGAGTCATCTGATGCAGGTCTACTGGTTGTGGTGCTTAAATCTGGCCTTCAGTTTCTTAAGGGAAGATAGGAGTATGGGTGGTCTGAGCATCATAGTCAGACACAACAGCCCACTGTCATACATATGTAGATATATAACACAATTGAGATATAGTATTCAGAGACAGTATATTGTAGTCTTAGATTTAGTATTTTAAAAGGATTCTGCAGCCTCGATAAATGCTCAGTTTAAGATCCCCTCCTGGGAATCAGTGCTATGAGAAATGCTGCTGTCTTTGTGGAACATCTCATCTGCTCACAGGTTTACTTACAGAGAGCTCTGACAGAAATGAGGGATCATGCCAGAGGCCTCGTAGGATTTTTTTCTGTTATAATTTGGAGAAGTTTGCAGTATGAAATCAGTTACAGCATCTCAATTCCCCCCTCCCACTACTGATATTGACAAAGGTCCATGTTATTTTTACAGTGATATAGATTTATATTATACAACCACAAGCCACCTGAGGTTACATGAGGTTGTATATATGTTGTACTTCCAGCTCAGACCTCTATAGTTTCATTTCAGTGGAAAAAAAATCAATGCCAAAGTGTGGTGACCAACCTTTGCTTTCAGTGAAAATGAATAGCTGTATTAACACTTCTTATTATCATGGCATTTCAGAGCTGTGAGCAGCATCGGTCTGGATCGATACTCTTTTAATGTAACGCAGAGCGAGATCACAGAAACCTTGAACACGTTTTTCATTTGTTCCTGGCAACCGAAACTCTCGGAGACTAGAAGCCCAATATAGATGGGAGAATCATTTGCATTTCTCATATGCCCATACAGTGTGCTCCATAATTGAGAATAAATTGAACATCACCTAAAAGCAATGGAAGGCTTTATCTGTGCTGGGAAAACCCATCATTCAATGAAAAAATGTCTTTATTTGTTGGTGTTTTCTTTGAGAGTCGTGTGAAGGCTTTTGAAGCCTTACTTTATATCATATCGAGCCAGGAGAGAAGCTCTCACGGGCTGAGGGGCAGTCAGCACTCAGGAGTGATTGTTTTATTTCATTAAATTGTTTTATTTCATTGGAACAAGTTTTTCATTCCATTCAATTCTGCTTCGCCCGGCGACAGAGGGGAAGTTGCTAGCTGATATGATGTTTCCTCGCTCTCGGCGTGGCCTAGCCCCACTGCTAACTGTAATTTACTTTTCTGTCTCCATTGCCCCTAGTCTGCCTTCTCTCCAGTTTGTTGAATGATGTGCTAATCCATTATATTCTTCAGACAAGTGTATCGACCAGTATAAACAGACTGCAGGGCACAGACCTAAATGAAAGCCGTAGTTTCCCCCTGAATCATTTAACCAGATCCTGGAGCAAGTTCAGCACATAACAGCCTTTTCAGCCTGCTGAATATACATTAAGAAGCCATTAAAGCAAGCCTGTAAACCCCGGCTGAGGGGACCATGGAGATGCGTGGGGGCGTACCTCCCCAGTCAGGTGACCTTGCCAGTCCCCCCACCCCCACTTTAAGCATGGCTCTTTTAATGCTGCTGTATTCCCACAGACCCTGAAATACATCGATTCTCACACTGGATTCCTCATCTGCCAGCGTCTCCTTTATGATTTTGTTAAACTGAGGCCAGATGCTCAGTTCAGCCTTGGAGCTGATTGGGCTCATCATAGATGCATGTGGGGGAGGGGGGGGGGCTTGGAAGTGGAGGAAAGTGTGTAAAAAAGAGATTAAGCAAAAGCCTAGATGGGGTGTGATTACAACAGTGTGCAATGGGAAACTGCAGTAATTTCACTTGTCTGAACATGTGAGAATCTTCCTTCTTTGTCATGGGTTGCTGAGATCCTCCAGTAGAATGTCATAGGGTTAGTGTTTTACTATGACGTGAGTGTGTGTCTCGTCTGGTATCTGTGAGTGATACACCTGTAAGTTTTCTGTATGTGATTTGTGTGTCTGTATGCTGTTGCTTGCGTGTCTGGGTGCCCATGTGCAGCTCTGTGTGATGTATGTGTAAGACGCTGTAAATGTCGCAGCTGGACAGCAGTCTGTTATCAGCGCGCCCTGGTGGCTGCGGCTTGCCCAGCCTCGCTCTCCAGACTATGCTGTGCACTCTCAGCAAACAGATGCGTATCTCCTCTGATTAAACTCTGAATCCTGGACCAGATCAGTGTTTATTTTCTGCATTAGGTCCCCAGTCCCAACTTGAATAATGTAGATGAATAAGCAGGGTTAACACTATAAAACCTGACGCAACAGGGCACTGTCGTTGCAAGGTAACACAACTCCCTATGCATTGTGATGTTCCAGCTGCAGCATGGGTACTCATGATGCTCCGATATGCAGTGTGGTCTGCTTGAAGCACCCTGAGCAATCTCCCTGCATGCTGACAGCTATCAAATGAGCACTGCCCAGGCCTGTCAGGAATAGATTTGACATGAAATACCCAAAAAAGTGATCCAAGAGCCATGCTGAAGTTTATGATAGATTATTCTGTGCTAGAACCCCAGTTCGATCTTTACATGTCTATTTATTTATTCACCTACATAATTATTTCAATTAGACACCCCACATTATTAATGGGAACTGTCAACAGTGCTTCCAATTTTTAATATATTAAAATGTGTGTTTGCATATCATTAGTTCTTTGGGAACAATGATTTATTTATGTCTGGAATTTCATTTTCTGTGTGAAAGTTTTTTTTTACTTCATTACTGTAATTAACAAGACATAGAAGATATAAACATATATGTTTTAGTATATATGCACATAATTGGAATTTTATGGTCTTTTAATTTAATACTAAGTGGTTCAGTCATTCTGCTAGTACTAAAATACTGTACTGTACTGTACTATACTATATTGCAAAATTAAAAAAAGTAATTCAACTACTCCAGTGTACCACTATAGTTCAAATCAGTATGCAAATAAACATAATAAATATTTATAAAAATTATTAACAATACTTAAACAGTATTGTATTGGTAAGACAGTAAAAGTAAGAAAACTCCCTACAGAATATCAGTTTCCATATTTAGATTATAGTGTTGTTGTTTCCTAACTGAAGAAACAGCAGAATCTGGTACATAGCTATTATTTGAATTCTAACATCCACTGAGTTTATAAAAAGCTTTTTGAATAGTGTTTAAAAAACTTGCACATGGTTCAAAGCACTGATGTAGATCAGCCTTAATTGTGGATGGAAATTGCTCATGGTGCATTATTTTTTTTCAGCAGCTCACCACTGTTTTGCAAGAGTTAATAACATGTGCAGCTCTGGAACCCAGTGATTTGCTTTGACACCACCATTAATTATTTGCTAATTAAGACATGTACAGTGATTCATTCGTTAAGTGGCATGAGCCACTTACAGCCTCGCTGAAGCTCTACGCAGATTCCTTTTTAAGCATTATTACTTAAAAAAAATAATTAATACAGTCCCCTCAATCTTTGTACCTGGGCCTGACTTGATATGCATGGGGGGGTTGTCTCATCGTCTCTTAGGATGGAAATCCGGTTTTCAATTGATTTCTGACCCCTCCAGGACTTTTCACTCCCTCCCATCTGTTCCTTTAACAGTCTGATCAATTGATAAACAAATGAATGGCGGTGGATGGACTGCGTGCGCACATGCTCATACGGGCCAAGCTAAGTACCTCGGGTTTAGCACTAATGTCCATCTGCTGAAAGAACAATATACAATTAAAAATGAACTTGCTCACTGACAAAGGGGCCCCATGCAGTGAGTAGCCCCATCTCACTTATCTGTGGGTTGCTAGAATTAGCATAGCAGCTTTATTACCACCACCCCCCCATACTCTTCCACAAGCCTACAAAGAACTACGGTCTGGGGAATTGGAATGAATTATTTCACAGTGGGGACTGTTGGCAGATGGGTAATAAAGTTCCCGGCAGAATGGACCGGGTATCCCCAGTGTGCCAGTCCATGCTAAACCTGCTAATCAGTCCCATCAGTCAGCTCCTCTCTGCCAGCCACTTGGCTGACTGTGAATAAAGCTGCAGTCCTGTACATCAGTCCTTATTTCAGGCTACCTTCCTGAAAAATTGAGCTAGCTTTAAAATCAAGCTGCCACACTCATCCATACACTCCTTTTCACTCTCTATAATACATGCAAGCCTATTATAACTTATTATTCATGCAAAATTCATGATTTTTCATGATTCGCCTCCCTAAATCCCGTTTTGCCCTGGACAAATGTATTTATCCTGCAAAAGAAGCAGCTGTATTGAGATTTACATAAATCGGCAATTCGTTAGAGCATGTTTAACAGTGCATTAACAAATATTACTGCCTTAATGAGTTGCTAAGTAATTGCATTCCTGTCCCTGAATGCAGGCAGTCCATTACCTACAACTGTATGAATTTAATTCGAAAACATGCACTTGTAGTCCCCTGACTGAAGGTTAAAGATGTGTTCTACAAAAACAGAAAGGCTTCTCTTGCATCCTTCTCATCTTAATTCCAGCCTTCAAATGTAGCATTTAGGTAGCATAGGTTTGGTGACAGCTCCTATGTATTACATAAAGATATGCTGAGGAACATTTAACACTTGTGTTGTTTAGAGGTCAGTGGCCATGATATGCTTCTCTTATTGCCCTGTTTGTTTTAAGTGTACTGTTGGTGGTTTAAATAGTGTGTCTTGAGCCAACTGTATGTTGGCTGTAGGTGGATGAAAATTCATAAGCCGATATCTTTTATTTCAAATTTGTTTATATTTATAACGAATATTGGCGGAAATTGATATGTTTACCAATATATGGTGCATCTCTATTTTTGCTTCGATATCTAGTTAGCTACCCCAGGGTCCTGACCGAATGCTATCAAAGCTAGCAAAAACAATGACTTTTTTTGCACAACAAAAAAGGAGAAGTTTCCTAGAATCATTGCAGCATACAGATTATCTTAACTACTAGTAAACAAAACATGGGCACATTTTTCAAAAGCATTGTAGCGCAAAGATAATCAGGTGGTGTTTGCTTTATGAATATTAATGAGTCTTCCCTTGTCATCCTACGTTTCGGAAACTGGCGTACCGGCTCTGCTACTTTGTGTCTACCTGCAGCATTTGAACGTGAAAGCGTGCACCCCAAAAGCAGAAGTATCTTTAAGGAGGATGCAGTTAAATCACAACCTTAATAATTGATTCCTTACAAGGCATGCTTACACCCCTAATCCCAGCATATTTAACATTTTGCTATTTTACCAACATCAGATTTGCCATTCATTTGACCAAATTAAGTATAGTGTACTCTCTGTGCTTACAATAAAACATCAATAAAATATATACAATACAACTATAATCATATAACAGAAGAATATTGAATAATTGGTAATTATATGCAAAATGCATAGAGGCTGGTATTGAAAAAATCTTAACAATGGATATATAAATTAGGATACATCAAAAGTAGTATCTAAAAACTTTTTTTGACAAAACAGAGAAATCAATATAATTGCATGTACTGATTAAAATGATCTTATCTAGAAGCTGGAGCATTTTTTTCCCCCTGAAACTAAGCTAAATACGAATCCAAACACTGTACCACCTGCTGAAGCAGGGCTTTCAGTTTTTCAAGGTAAAGAAATTACTTTTTATCCTTATATTTATTTTCTTAGACTGTAAATATATTGTGCATCTGTTTGTCTGAACTGTGCAAAGTTTGCAACATTTACTCCTGGATGCTGTACGGATTGGTTTCTGGATAGTCTCCATTCAATTATACATTAACGTTTAAAAAAGAAGCTCTCTTTGTTTTAAGTGATCGCACATGGTCAGAGCCCCATGGCTTGGAGCTACCCCTGGGCAGGATAGACGGGGGGTCAGGATTAAAGTCAAGGGCATATCAGTCATTGGCACTCACATGTGGACAGTGCACTTGAGAGGAGGATGTATCTCTCTTTGAAGGAGGCTCTAGATGGATTCATATGTGATTCTAATAGATGCTGCAGTGAAAATGTGCCACCAATAATATTTCAGCCGTTATCATTCTACATCTGTTTCAGGATAAGCTTTCATGGGAGCAGGCAAGGCAGTACAGGCACCAAATGTATCAAAGGCACTGGAGTGGAAAAATATGAGTTTGCACAAAAGCAGGCAGAGAAATTAAGGGGGAATTTATTTTCTTATCTAGCCCACAATTCATTGCATTTTAGTTTGGCACAGAATTTCGTGTCGTCAGTATAGAAGCTCACTGTGTCTGCTCTGTAGCAGAGACCGAAGAAGCTTGTCGACATAAATAATCATCTTGTTCTTTTCATGAAGCAATCTGGAAGATATGAAATTGAAAATGATGTCAGGTTCTCGCCTTGTTTTTATTTCATGCATGCATTTTGTGCAAATTGGATTTACATTGACTTTCCTTTAGTTACATCCCAGATATTTACAGTTATGAATTAATGCAAATGTTATTAATGTCATCAAATAGCTTTTATCCAGTTGGTAAATTTTTCTTTGTGTGTTATGGAAAGGTCTAGGGCAATAATAAAGTGTGTTTTCACCTTGACACGATGACAGCGATGTATAGTAATGACACAGAGATCAGAACACTTGCAACTCATGAATAACCTACAGAGATTAGAAGCGGAGCAGTCATGATGAATTTGAAAAGTAGAGGAGCAGAAGTAACATCCAAATCTAGGACAGTGTGAATTGGAAGAAAGCAGGCAAAGGGGATTTATTCTTCTAAGAGTTTTATTAGATGTATGAATCTTCCTTCCAAAGGTATTATTTTCACAGCATATGACTTTCTTAACCTTTGCTATTTGAGGCATCATGAATTGGGTACCATAAAGTTTTCAGTTTAGGGAACTTGGCAAGGTCATTTCAACCATGGGATGTATAGATCCTAGGGGAGCTGGTGCCCAGTCAGTTGTAGCTAGACTAATAATTCGAGGGTGAAACTGTGGTCCAGACTTGCCTTGCTATTAAATTAATTGCCCTAACATCTTCACAAGAACCGCTGGAGTGGGAGAAGATTTACCAAGGCCAGTGTTATGTAGGCAGTGGTCTTCCCTAGTGTCATTTTTATAATTGTATCATAGTTATTAGAAAAATTGCTTTCCATTTTTATATTAAGGCAAAGCATTTATACATCTGAAACTCACCCGCATAAGCAGCAAAAAAGTTGTTCTTTGGATTCTCAGTTACAGTATGGACATATGAGTATTTAATCTTTATTGTCCGAGCTTAAACTTGTCCATGTATCCATAAAGCAGAGTAGATTAGGTTTAATCTTGTTTTGAAACAGCTGTTTTCAAGATGAGCAGTCAGTCGGGGTCAATCATGTTTCAAGTAAGTGGCAGAGTGTATGTGTAAAGCCAGGCCATAGGGTCTCCTGTAGGTGTCAGTGATGGGGGGCATGTGCCAGCAGTTATTACTTGCTCTTCCTGGCATTATTACTTTTTAGTATGAAGGATTTTCCAAGTCTAACAAAACGTTTCAAACCACTCTTTAGGGCCAGCATTATGGATGCTTTTAGCATTTAGATGATACATTTCTGTTATTTATGCCACGGCTTCCACATTTGTGTAAACATAAAATCTCATGCTTTATTACTTCCCTTTTGCACCCACCGCCTTGACCCTAGTCATCGTAAATTGAGAAATAGTGGGGAACTAATGGAGACAGATGGGAATATGGCATGCCATTTACTCAAATTGGTGAAGTAATTAACCTCGAGGTGCTTCGGTTTGCAAGAAAAATTGTTAGAATATCTCAGGGAACCAGATAAACAGACTCCCGGCTTAACCACTTCTGACAACTGCATCATAAACTAGACTCATTCTGTTCAATTGACCTGTCAACATCTCAAGACCAAATAAAGATTTGTATTACAATGTGCGTGGGGAGAGGAGAGAGAGCCGCTCTGGCCACTGCCTCAGAAAACGACTGACACTGCTTTTTGTCCAGGGCTGAAGCGGTGGTCTCAAACACTGTAGTCGCTGTCATTGCTTCCTTACATTTACTGATCTTCCTCACATTTATTGTGTCACATGGCCAGACAAGGAACCTTTGAAGAGTGTCCTGCGTGTAGTTTGGTTCATCTAGCCCAGCACAACAGGCACAGTACAGTAGGTACTACCCTACAGATTTCCGTCCTTCACTTGAGCTAATTCACTGGAATAGCCTGGTACCCAATAGTTAATGTATGTTTGTATAGATACCATTTTGTTTCCAGTTAAAAAAATATATTTTAAATATTTTTAAATAAACTAAAGTAAAACAGTTGTTTTCCCAAAGACCTTGTTTAAAAGACTACAATTAGGTCCTCGGTATCTGCTGCAGATCATAACCGCGAGAGTGATCCGCGTGGAGTTACGTCGGCAATTTTTCATTCCGGTCAGCTGACGTGATGTAGTGACTCGGCATTATGCCCTTATTGGCTGCCCAGCGTATCCGACAGGAAGTAAAATACCTCTGATTTTACCTGGGGGTGTTTTATTTTGATATGGTCTGAAAGTCCAGCATTCTAAATCACATCCAGAATGACAAGGGACACAATAATGGCCTGAGAAATGAACACATATTTCGTTTACATTCTTACTTTCGTATACTCTCTTGGATTTTACAGTAATGTAAATTCCAATTATTCTGGAAGCAGGTACAGTAAATTGGAAAAAAATGAAATTGATCTTTGTCTTTAATGTATTTTTTTTTTGTTATTGATATGTTTCTGATTTTTGACTTTAATAATAATTTTGATAGACAGGTATAATTAATTTTGTTAGCTGTCTCATAGAATCAGAATTTATAAAAACTGCTGCAAGTAACCTGTTTTAACTATAAAATTATTTTTTTTTGTAGAGCAGTAATGGATTTTTGTACATAACAACAATATCATTATTTCTACACTTAAGCAACTTATCACAGTTGAAACCATAAACTACCAAATTGTTATAAATAAACAGTCTATCCTGTGTGGGAGTGTTGGCTTTGGATTCTTAAGGGTGAAGACCATAACGAATGATAACTTACATACATGGACTAACACGAATAGAAGCTTTTTGCTTTTGTTTGAGCTTCAGGCTTTTTAATAACCAAGATCTCTTAAGGTGTTCCTGGTGTTTGAGAAAGTGCATAAACATGAAGGACACAGGGAAATTATTATGCGATTTAATTTCAAAATCTGCCTCTAAACCGTACTCTGCTAGTAATTTTAACCCAGGATGTTCAGCAACAACAATAATATCTTATATGCCATTTTTCAATTAGGAAGGGTTTAAGTACCAATATTTCCTACAATTTACAACTTTCCTACACTTGATAATATTACAAACATGAACCCCTTTTTGTGATTTGTAAAATAATTGTTAAAATATTTTCCGAAATTAGCTAGTATTAATGACCTAAGAGATACTTATTTCCACATTGTAAAAATAAATATGTAAAATAAATTCAAAATCAAAAACAAGAGTGCATCATCTTGCAGTGGTTGTTTTTGTCTTGCTCTGATCATATGCACACTGATGCCATCTCACATGAGTTAGCATGTGTTTCCATCTAGAGGTGGGCAATATGGCCAAAATGTCATATCACAATATTTTTGGTTCTAATCATGATCCACAACATAGACCACAATTTTTTTAAATGTAAGTAGTAATCATTTAACCAACAATCCTATCCTTACAAGAAACACTGCTTGTAGCATTATGATAATAAACTTAATTATTAAGGTATGTAAAATACTGTACTGTACATATTACCCATTATAACAAACGTGTTTTTTATAGTGTTTTTTAAATATTAAAGTTTCAAAAGTTCAGTGTACAAAATGAACGTTTATCACTTTGGTCAATAACAGACTTCTGAACTCAGTTTACCACAAATACAAACAATGGACAAATATAAGAATTAAATAATAAATGTAAGACTTTAAATTTTGAGTGTTACTAAGAAGTGTTTGGTTACCTCAGAATGCGTAGAAGGCGCTGCAGCTGAGGACGATGTGCTCGCACATACACCGGTCAGCTATAACATTACAACCACTGTCAGATGAAGTTGATTATCATTTACAATGGTACTTGTCAAGCATGCCATTATATATACTGTAAGGCAAGGGAACAGTCAGCTCCTAAAGTTGGAAGCAGGAAAAATGGGCTAGCATGATGATCTGAGTTACTTTGACAAGGGCCATATTGTGATTGCTAGATTACTGGGCCAGAACATCTCAAAAATGGCAAGTTTCATGGGGTGTTCCTGGTATACCATGGTCAGTACCTACCAAAAGTGATCCATTGAAGGCCAGCCGATGAGCCAGTGATGGGTTCGTGGGCACACAAGGCTCACTGATGAGTTCGCCAAAAGTGCTGACAATGGGCATTTGAGCATCAGAACTGGACCATGGAGCACTGGAAGAAGGTTGCCTGGTCTGACGAGTCATGTTTTCTGTTACATCATGTGGATGGCCATGTATGTGTGTGCATCATTTTCCTGGGGAACACATGGCACCAGGATGCATTAAGCCTAAGGCAAGCTGACGAAGGCAACATGATGCAATATTCTGTTGGGAAACCTATGGTTTTGGCATTTATTGTGTGTTACTTAGACATACCACCTACTTAAACATTGTTGCAGACCAAGTACACCCCTTCGTGGCAACAGTATTCCCTGATGGCAGTGGCCTCTTTCAGCAGGATAATGCACCCTGGCACACAGCAAAAATTGTTCAAGAATGGTTTGAGTAACATAAGAAAGAGTTCAGTGTATTGACTTGGCCTTCAAATTCCCCAGATCCCAGTCTGATCAACCGTCTGTGGGATGCGCTGGACAAACAAGTCCAATCCATGGGTGCTCCACCTCACAACTTACAGGACTTACAGGATCTTCTGCTAACTTGGTGCTAGATAACAATAGGACACCTTCAAAGCTCTTGGGGAGTCCGTACCTCAATGGGTCAGAGCTGTTTTGGCCACACAAGGGGGACATACACAATATTAGTTTGGTAGTTGTAGTTATGGATGATCGATGTACACGAATAGCCAGACACTTGGCGTGTTTTGAGTGCTAATGTTTCAGGTAGTTAACATGATTGAGTGTATGGCCACCTGCTATATACACAGTATCTTTGAAAAGTTTGCAAATTAGAGTAGATTGGTCCCTGTCAGATTATGCAAGTACAAACCATTTCTACATAATCAAAGTAGAATCTTTTAGGCAACCAATTCTTCCTCATCAGCGGTGCTGCACACTCGTTCGACAGTATAACCAACCCATCTATGGAACCTTGTGTTGTTTATCATGTGAGATAATATTTTTAGCAGTCTGATGGTATATAAAGTGTGTTTGTTTGTTTTTTCACCCAGTTAGCGAAGTGGTTGAAAAAGATCAATTAACTCATTAGTTGATAATCTAGCCACTAATTGAGATCCACTAGGCAACTAATAGATTTATGAACAGCACTGACATATTATGCATGCTGAAATTGCTGTTTCAGTACTCAGTACTCAGTTGTAGTACTGTTATAGCCTTCAAACATGTAGGTATTGTGTGATAGGCACTTGGCAGTTTGTTCTGACATTCATAACAGTGTTATAATAGAGCATTCATGACATTGGAAGCTCAGCTTAGCCGCACTTATGTCTAGTGGACTCCTTAACACGTGTGTTTGTGATATGCTATTTGCCTCACTTGAATGTCAGTTTGGAAAAAGCATCTGCTCAATAAAAGGAAATGTAAAAGTAGTAATGTATCACGATTCTTACAATACCTATAAAATGTGTATTGTGGATACAGATGTAACTGGTTAAGATAAAATATTGCCCACCACTATTTCCAGCAATATATCCAAGTTAAGTATAACAGAGTTTCAATATTGTCTTGGTCTTGTCAGGATCTCTCTCTAGTGTTGGTGTAGTTTATTGGGAAATCAAAATGTTCCCATAATACCGATTATGACTGAGTGTAACCAGCGTTAGATGTAACCAATTCACCGTTACAATTAGCATAATGTTGTCCATATTGAACATCTACTTTTAGTTGAATTTAGGTTTGTCCCCTGTGAGTAAATGTCATTCTTTTCATTGTGTTTACCGGGCATATAGCCACGCAGTTGTCATGGATCAGGGCGGATTTGGGGCAAGGGCGTGGTACTGTATGGTGCAGGATGGGAAGGAGGTGGATGACCCATTGCAGCTCACAGGTCAATTTCGAATTTAATTTAGAATTTAGTGATTAGTTGTCATTGTTGACACACCACAGCACACAACAACGAAATGTGTTCTCTGCATTTAACCCATATGTGACAATGTGACATAGCAGGGGGCAGCTAACTGAAGGTACTTAAATATTGAGGGGTAACGAGACTAACATAGGGCAGGTGAGACTAATTAAGGAGGGTTGGTAAAACAGGCCACAGGTGAAACAAATAAACTAAAACATGAAACTCAAACTAGGAAACAGAATCGAACAATGGTGATAACAGACACAATCAAGGGCACAAGGGCAAAAAACCAAAACCAAATACAAATCAAAACACTAGAAAACTGATACAATTGAAACGCAAGGGAACAAAATCTAAAAAGCATGCTAATATAACACCCATATTCAAAAAAGGGGATAGAAGTAATCCAGCAAACTATAGGCCAATCAGTTTAA
>JAODLC010000028.1:5749370-5759604 GCA_026781145.1 Hippopotamyrus pictus | reverse complement strand
TTCTAGGTCAAACTGGTTTGTTCGACTTTAAAGAAATTCGAGTTCTAGTGAGTTCGAGAACCAAGGTACCACTGTATATCTATAACTGGCTCGTTAATAAAAACCTTTTTTTGCTTTTTTTCCTTTTTTCATAAAAGTGAAAATCCTCTTTGGATTTGTTTTGGTCTACAATATAGATATACTAAAGTAGATCTTTTGTAAAGGTGAAGTGGTGTAAATTGAATGCTTACTGTATAAAGCATGCATTTTACCTGAAAAACAGTAATACGCTGATTTTTTCCATTTGAATATCACATTGTCCTGTGTTTGTGTGTTTGACCACTTGTTTGGAAAATGAGGGGTTTAACTGAATGTGCCAGAGATGCAGCGTATAGGGTTGTCAGGATGTCTCTCTGGAAGCTCTGCCTCACAGTTACTCTGGGTGTTCATGAAGCTCTGTGTCTTATGGGTCTGAGCCCCTGCTGTTGGCCTGGTGAGTGCCGTTTGTTGGCAAGCCGTAAATTCAGGAATGAAACGCCAGTGAGCCCTCAGCGTGACGGCAGTATCAGCCTGGCCACGAGAGCTTCTCCTGACAGCACTGGCAGAAATTAAAAAATTCAATGGGACTTGAATGTTAACAGACTGATAGTTCTGTGCTGTAAAACATGGAAGTTTAATTCTCGCCAAGTAGTATGGCTCAGTAGAACTACCATGCACTGCTTGTGAAAAAATAAAAGGCTTTAGTGGCTCTGCCATTCCTTGTCCTTTGCAGGAGACAGTGCAATTCATAGATGAATCAGTGTTCTGAGTGTAATAAAATATGTCAGTATGTGCCATATCACATGGCACTCTTCCATTCATTACATTTGCAGACTGCAGCTTGGTAACCTGATTCCCCAGGCTTGTAATCTCATTGAAGACACACGCCTGAGAATCATTTTCTATTTGGGATAAGATGAGTCGGTGCGGGGGGGCAGGGGGTGCCTGTAGCGCATGCATTCCCTGCGCACCTCTAAATCCTGCTGTCTCCCAGTTCCCATCAGTTAAGCATTCAGTGAGACTGCACAAGTTTGGACAAGGACTGCTCTCTCTCTCTCTGTCTCTCTCCCTCTCTCTCTTACCTTGACGCCCTGCTTCCCAAAGGCACAGCGGCTGTATAATATAAAGCAGAGCCCAGAAGTCACTGATCTGACACCTAAGCTGTAGCCAGGGTTTATCACAGGTGCGTTTTAAGTGTCGAACAACTCGAAACTTTCTTTTTGTGTGCTTTTTTCTTTTAACTGGTAATTGATCCGAGCACAGATGCCCATTTATCTCTCACATGTCTTTCTGCAGTAAAGCTGTCAGTACAAATCTTGTCAAATGCGCTACATTTGTTTTCTGCAGTGATTTATGACGGCTTTGAAAAGGTCTGGTGATCCCACAGGCTCCTGTAATTCCGAGCCTTCTTGCCATCAATAGAATGGATTCCTGACATCTCAGACAGCGTTTTTGTATCCCATTTGATATATCAGTACTCGTTGCTTACATTAATTGATCAAGATCCGGCTCCCAGGTGGATTCATTAAATACCCTGCAAGTGGCTGCCACAGCTTCTCGAACCTCCTTAGTAAAAGACTGAGCCTTGTTTTGCCACAGCCCGGTTACAATAATGAGACCATGTGCTGGAAGCAGTAGCTGAAGCTTCTGCCAAGGTCTCAGGTACAAGGCTGCATCTTCAGGATACTTCCTCCACAATAAAATACAGAGCACCATTCACCCGAGCCCTGGTGATGGTTACCACAGTGTGTGTGCTGGGAGAAACAGCAAGAGCTTCTGTTGGGATTCCAACTGCAATGATGCATCTCCACCATTTTATGCGGGTAGTGCCCAGCAGGTATGGCAGGCACAGAACCTTGAATGAGCGCACAGTTCGTTGCTGTACGGTTAGATCTCAGGCCGTTAAGCAGCCACACTGATGCTTTTCAGAATCATGACTTTTTTTCCTTCCAAAGATCAGGATACTTTGTTTTCTGTTATCCTGATATTTTGCTCAATGAATCATGAGCTTTTTAGGGGAAAAGCCATGCATATGATAGGAAAATGAGAGAAAAGTAAGTGTGAAACTGCTCGCACTGAAATTATTATTTTGCTGTCAGACAACAGCTGTTTGCTATGAAATTTGCTGTACACAGCAGAAACTCTAAAAATGTATTTTTTGTTCTTACACAGAACATCTATTCTGACTAAGCTTACTGTCAGATGCTATGTCTAAGAATAATATTGATATTTATAATATTCATAATAACATATACATTCTTAGTTGGCATTAAACAGCTCACAAAAAAGAGACTTTTGCATAAATATGCATGGAAGTGTTTTACATGAATTAAATTTATTATTAAATGTTGACCTTGAAATTGATCCTTTAAATACTTAATAGTTTCAGCAACTTTTGCTTTTGTTTGTATGTTTATTTTCTTTGAATACATTGTCTCTGAATAGGTGCTTTTAAAATTAAACTTAATTGTTATCTGTATTATTATTATTCATGTTAGCTGTTTTTATATTATATAAAACATTTTTTCCACAACCTTCCTTTATCTGGTTTGTTTTCCATGCAGGAGACCTGTCTAAGGCCTTAAAGGATACTGATGTTCCTTAGGATCGTAGGTTCAGGCGTATTTGTGCCTCAGAGACACACAGGCTCCTGGCAGAATCACTTGTGCCGCCCACGCTCAGTTCCCCTTATTACTGACACGCTTAGCCTGTTTAAACCCGCCGTAAGCCTCTGCACAGCCGCTGTCATTAGCTTCACCTGGCCAGCCGGCCCACCGCCAGCACCGTGGGCAGAGGGGAATTCTAGAAAGGCTGTGGGGCCGGGGGGGCGGGAGATGGAGGGGTGCAGGGACTTCCCTGGACACTAGTGGCCTGACAGTTCCTGGCTGTGCTAAAGAGTTAACGAGCAGAGCGGCCTGGGAGCCGAGGGAGGGCGGCTTCATCACCAGTATGAAGATGAACAGAAGATCCCCCTTGGACACCCTCGGCATCGATCGGCACGCTGCTTTGAAAGCGGGTGCGGGTTACAGCTCAGCCCGGCACGTCCGGCAGGGGACCCTGGCTCTGCGCCCGTCCTCAGACAGCTTCGCCGTGTTTATTTCCCCCTGACGCAAATAAAGCTGTACTCAATCCTCTTTCTCACCCGCCGGTGTGGGCTCAGCTGCACAGGAGGCAGCACTGGAACACAGAGATTACCCCGTCTGAGCCCACCGATTCGGTGCTGGCCAGCACTTCTGTGTGGCTCTTTCATACGCCACGCTCGTTCTGATTTCATTTTGGATAGCTAGTAACAAAATCTTTGTCATGCAAACAATCTCATTCAGAACATGCTAGTTACCCGTCACCTGCTAATTGCAGGGTGATTTACGGTTTTCTTGAAACCTACACCCAGAGGTATCCCGAAAATCTTGTTTTGCTTAATGCCATGTACACACTCTTTGCCTTCTAGGGCTTAATGCCATTTAATTCTGATTATTCACTGTTATCAGAGCTCCCTAAGCAAGAATCCTCATATGCTGAGATCTTCCTCTTGCCGTCATTGGTTGTTTCTCTGGTAAGAGTTACATGCTTATCCTCAAAGAGTCACAAAAACATTGATGGCTCATAACCCATGAATCAGTCGTGACAGGTTGTTTATGACGGATTTAACAAAACTTACCATGACACTGGTAATTCCGTTACTCCCTGACTGGAATGTTTTGAAGTCAATATCCTTGTAAAAGAAACTGTACCTTTTTGCGAAGCGTGAAAATGTTTCCAGGTCAAGCAACTCAGAAGCAGTGAGGTGGATTAAACAAGCTAAACATTTTTTCTGTGGCCAAGCAGCCTTTACCTGCTGTTTGCCTTTCGATCTTTACTGCTCTTAGTGACGTGTTCTTAAGTAAGGATCTTTATTATTGCCCTCTTAAAGTGCCGTGCTCCTTAAAAGACTAAGGATCATAAATCAGGGGAGGCGCCTGGCCAACCTTTCCTTTTCCACTTTTCTCTGCAGTGCAGAGAGCAGCCGTACAGCTCACAGCCATGTGCACGGCGCTGTGGCGCGAGACAAAAATGTCGCGGGTCAGATTATAAATGTACATTAGCTGAACTCCGCATGCAAGATTTCTTAATGAGTGTTGAAAAATCAGTAGGGCTGCTCCGTAGCAACTC
The DNA here is from genome assembly GCA_026781145.1 of Hippopotamyrus pictus. Taxonomy (NCBI): domain Eukaryota; kingdom Metazoa; phylum Chordata; class Actinopteri; order Osteoglossiformes; family Mormyridae; genus Hippopotamyrus; species Hippopotamyrus pictus. Next base: position 5,755,437 of record JAODLC010000028.1, on the reverse strand, counting down.
CTGGAGTGTAACCAAATAGATTATGATATCACTTATTCCAGTGCTGTTCTGGTTAATTACATTTATTGATTAATGGGTTATTGGGTTCACAGCATTGCTTATGCAGACGATTTGAGTGTAACTGGATGGCCTCTGCTCAGCCAGCAGCTCCTAGAGCTCATCTCCAGTATGTAACTAGCACTTAGATGAAATTCCATACAATTACATATTCCATGTTGCTCAGCTGACTTATGTTAAGGTTATTCAAATAATATTAAACACACAGTCCAGTACCCACCCCCTAAAGTGTTTTGTATTTTGCTTGTCTGTACATTCCTGTGAATGTTAAGGGTGTTTCTCTGCATTCAGGTTCTGGTTCCCTTCCTCTAGGGCCATCTCTCCATACCTCCAGGCACTTAGCTGTTGCCAGCAGTTAACTGTAGAAACTAGGAAAGCAACCAGCCCAGCTTGGAGTCTGAAGACAGAGGTAGCAAATGTCTCAGAGAGAGCGGTCAGACCAGCAAGGGGGTGAGAAGGGTATTAAGGGATGGCAGAGAACAGGAGGATCAACAGTGCTCCAATTCGGGGACTGCTGTGTTACAAGAGGCCAGGCACGTTGCAGACAACCACACAGCAGGCAAAGAGCAGGGGAAGAATCAAAAGTAGGAAACAGTCAACAGTCTGGTGTGGATAAGGAACCATGTAATCCACTGGAGATGACAATACTTCAACTGGGAGGGACTGTGAAGGGCAGCGATCAAGAACAAAAGACAAGTTTCGCCCTACAGTGGAGAGCCACATTCAGCCATGTTTCCAGGCAGCCATTGTTGATGCCAACAAAATAAATCACTACCTGCTATATATCCATCTATCCATCCATCCCTCCATCTCTCTATCCATTATCCATATCACTTATTCAGATCAGGGTCATAGTGAGTCTTGTGCCTTCACCGGAAGCACAAGGCAGATGGCAGGGAACACCTTAGGCGGGATGCTCTTCCATTGCCGAGCACAAACTGACATTTTACAGGCAGTTCAGAGACACCAACTCACCTTTCCTTATGAACTGAACCTGGAGCAACCCGTGCAAGAAAACAACACCCATAGCTAGGGTAACAAGTGAACCCCCAGGCATCAGCCCCCACCGAGCCCCCAACCTGCAGTACACAGAGAATAAACATAAGCACAGAGAGCAGAAAGTCTAAATGAGCGTAAATCCTCTGCTGTCTTTTGTAACAGACCTGAAGAGTGGTCTTTCACAGTTATGTAAATATATTTAAATGAGAGGTTACATGAGCATGCCACCTAGTGCTGGGAATGCTGGTGATAGAACAGAAAGTGACATGTGCCATTGCCTCAGCATACAAAAGTTAGCCAATGAAAGCTAGGGGTGTAGGTCAGCAATGCCCAGAGCATAAGGGCTGGCATGCTTTGCTGTACCTTCATCATACGATGTCATGCTTGTTTTGTCAGCTGTTGCACTAGTCCCTTATGCTGTCTGGTGGAGTGACCTTGTTACTGCCATGGTTGTATGTAGCACTCGGCCACTGAGGCTGTCCTGGCAGCTACAGTAACTGGGCGACATTTGCTTATGCTTATGCCTTTTTGTCGCTCTCTTATTAGGCTTTAGGGGGATGTCTCTATTTAGCACTCACATACGAGCAGCCAACAAATATGGCTTAATTTTTACAGTGTTGCAGTTAGTAGACTAATAGACTACTGGTTGGTTACAAATGTAAGGTGGTGCAGTGGTTTAGTGGGCAGCAATGTAGCCACACACCTCTCGGGTTGGGGGTTTTAATGCTGTCTCCCCACTGTGTGTGTGCTGTTTGCATGCCCCCCCCGTGTGTGTGCAGTTTGTGTACTCCCCCCATGCATCTGCAGTTTGCATGCTCCCCCTGTGCGTGTGCAGTTTGCATGCTCCCCCCATGCATGTGCAGTTTGTGTAATCCCCCCATACATGTGCAGTTTGCATGTTCCCCCCCATGTGTGTACAGTTTGCATGCTCCCCCCATACATGTGCAGTTTGCATGCTCCCCCCATACATGTGCAGTTTGCATGCTCCCCTCATACATGTGCAGTTTGCATGCTCCCCCCATACATGTGCAGTTTGCATGTTCCCCCCCATGTCTGTTCAGTTTGCATGTTCCTCCCCATACATGTGCAGTTTGCATACTACCCGCTGTGTGTGTGAAGTCTGCATGTCCCCCTCCCCTCCACCCCGTGCGTGTGCAGATTGCATACTACTGTCTGCTGTGTGTGTGCAGTCTGCATGCTTCCCCCTATGCGTATGTGGTTTGCATACTACCCGCTGTGTGTGTGCAGTTTGCATTTTCCCTCTAGGTGTGTGCAGTTTGCAGTATGACTGTGTACCTGTGTGTGTGGGTCATGTATATATTACACTATGGGGACCTAGTGTTCCCACAGTATAATTAAAGACCTGTTTTTTTTGACGTTGTGGGAACCACATTTTCAGTCCCCACAAGGGGAAGCTCAGTTTTATAAAAATCTGTGACTGCAATCAAAAAACTTAAATTGCCAAAGCTCTTGTATTTTTGTTTGGTTACTTAGGGTTAAGGTCAGGGCTGGGTGGGGGTTATGGGTATCATCATTGGGATTAAGGTTTTTCCTATAGAAATGAATGGGTGGCTGCAGGTGACCCTGAAGATGCATAAATAAAGTATGTCGCTTTTCTTGATCTATTCTTCTATCCATTTTCTAACCATTTAAGCTGGTCGGGGAGGGCAACTGGAGTCTGTGTGGGGCAGCATAGGGGAGAAGGACGGGGGAACACCTTGGGAAGGGGGGGACACAGACAGCAACAGCCTCTGTCACACTCAGCAAGGCACCATTCCACCATCTTCTCTCTGTCATTCATGTCTGCCACCTTCTTCCTGATGCATTAACTGTGGCTATACAGAGCCAGATGTTAAAATATTACCTCTTAATACATCTGAACAATTTACTAGGGTAATGGACCTTAAGTACCGTGTTTAAGGCTACTGCTGCACAAGCAATCCTTAACCAGTACAGTACATGCTGCTCCAGTTTACAAATATACATCTGATAATGTGCATTTATGAATTAGTGATGATGAATACCATCTTAAGAAGTGTATGGAGCTGTAATTTGCTTAAAACATACACCTGGTTAGCGCCCAGTGTCCTAAAGGAAAATTGAATGCGAATAAGACTAATGTGGGACTGCAAGAATTAGCAGTGATTTCATTTAAGTGCAGTATACACATTAGGTGATGCATTATAGTTCTCAACATCCACAAATGAGAAGTGGTTACTTTTCCAGTTCAGCTTCCAGTGTTTATTGCCCCTTAGTGGACACTTTTAAATTCACATTGTTGAACTATTGCACTGGGTTAAACAGCAAGTCCTTTCAAAACTCAGTTTTGTTACAAATTACATTCCAATGTTTTAGTAAGAGAATGTCATTAGCGGGTAACTGGTCATTATATTAAGTTGCTGTACATGAAACATGCAAAGGGAATGCCGATTGGCAGTCAGCGGTTTGCACACAGGGAACTAAGGAAAGCCGGTGATGTTGTGTATGTCAAAAACTGTACAAATCATAGATTGTCACACTTCATAAATAGTAGCTACAATGAATGAGTGTCTGATTCGTCAAGTCTGATGAGTGTTAAGCCGTCTATAAGATGCACTTTTTAAACTGACGAAAGACATGCAACACAAAATTGGACAGAGTCCATAATTGTTTTATATATTAACTGGGGACTTAAGCAGTGTTTCTCCCTAATTGCTAAGATATTTCGCAAAGAGTAAAAAAACCAAAGAAGCTTCCATCTGTGTGTATCATGGCTTCATCAAGCTTTATTGCACTGAGCAGGAAGTTGACCATGCCTGAAAGCTGTTTGTTTGCAGAGGTGCGGGTGGCCTTATTAAGGGATCCCTGCCCCCCCGTTGTGTCTCATCTTCATTTGGTCTCCCACATGCCAGCCCCCCCGTGCACATTCCCATTCCAGGGCGGCCAATCTGATTCATACGAAAGAAACTATTACAGGACAATGAGGGTTTATTGATTAGCTTTAGGATGCGTGTGTTTGTAGTTCAGTGCTGCTCATGTCCACAGAGGGCTAATAGATAAGCGATTTCACTAAGGCAAGGTGGAGTAGGGAGAATATGGCTGAACTGGGGGGTACAGAGAGAAATAACCTTTGCTTTTTTTGTGTAAATGTGGATTGGGGTTGTTCAATTAATTGTGCACGCAACATTATTTGAGTCAAGGAATACAATAGAGTTACAGGGAAAAAATAAGAACAGTTGGAAAAAAGTGACCCCCTTAACATACAGTATGATGGTTCTTGGGGGGGTGGGGGGAGGACATGAACGGGGTGAAAAGGGGATTACTGGCTGATTGTCATCTGTAAGGTGCCCAGTGAATTGCAGCTGGCTTTTCTGACAGGGGTCCCGTGGGTCACGTGTGGTGAGCTCGGAGGCTGCAGCGGTGCAGGCGGCACTTTGCTGCTCATCAGCCCCACGCTAATCCCTGGATTGCTTTTTCACTTTGAGATATTAGAAAAGAGAAGCGACACAAGCACCGTAATCGCCACACTGTCACCCAGGGACACACTGTAGCAGCGATCTCAGAGTAGCTAGCTGAAAAATATAAACGTGCAAGCAGTAAAACAACAACGGCAATGATAACAAAAATAAAGATGTTTTATAATATGATGTATTTTATATTTTATGATGTAATCTATTATATGAATTGACTTACATTATGAGGATTTATTGATACAGTAGATATGATTTATTCACAATAATTTACAAGTTTTCTTTCTGGTAATAATATTAAATCATCATTTACATAGTGTTGCACACTTAGTAAACTGACAGAGTACATACAGTATCATTTTTTCTGCTGCTTTTAATGCAAATGTAATTCTTACATAATTTTATAATAGTGTGTATAGTACTGATATTAAATAAGTATATTTTGATATCAGAAATGCAACTGACACACCCTTACAAAACCATCGCTTTATTTCTTTCCTCTCTTCCTGACTGGCAGCGTTTCGGAAAACAGGCCAAATCCCGAACCAGAGTACTAGAAATGCTGGAGGAAGAGGGGAGAATCTTTTGTGATTGATAAAATATTTGGACTTGAAGCCGCTCAGAAGTGTCAAGTGGTATCTTTGTTCTGCGGGTTAAGCAGCCAGCGTGCCGAGTTTGCCGTTTGTGCCCTCCTTTGTGAGCTGGCTTTTGGTCTGCGCTGTCACCACCTCTGAAGGCTGAAGAGAAAAGCGGTGTCAGAAAGCTGATTGGTAGCACGGAATTTTCTAAGACAATCTGAATCTCATATTCAGCTTCTTTGCCACAGTGGATTAAGATGATCTAAGGGGGCTTTGAGCGCTCGATAAAAATCAGGCAAGAAAGAAAAAGAGCACAGGGAGAAATTTTACCCTTTTTGTCCTTCGAAGTTAATTGTTAAAAGTTTTTTTTATTTTTTTTTCCACCGCCTGGTCTCATGGCTTCCATACGAAGTGGACTCATTATGCTCACACGTGTTTGTTAAATTGTTTTGTTTTGAATAGAAATGCAAATATGTATTAAATAAAACACTGAAGTCCTAGGTGGCTGTCTGTCTCATCATCTGCCTTTTGAACACTAGAACGTATTTGGCAAAGCTTGTTCTTCCCTCCTTAGACTTTCACTTCAATAAAGTGATTGGAAATATTGGAATGAAGATCCGATTCACTCTGAGCTGCTTTCTTTATTGATTCTTCCCAATTTTTCTCTGTCTTTCTAAGCCCTATTGCTAACCATTGACGCTCTGCAGCTTTAAACCTATTTTAAAAATTCAGTTTGTAAGATAAAAAAAGATAAATAATAAAAAATCTGTTTTTTTTTATTATTCTTTATACATATACATGCACACATCACAAGCAAACATATGATGTACATTCTGATTATACAATTCCAGCTGTACATTGTAATACCCCAGAGGATGTCAGTTGGGTGGATCCAAGTTCACCTTTCTAAGACATGCTTTTATTTTTCTTGGAGAGGTGACAGGCTTTAGTTTGGTGTGTGTGTGTGTGTGTGTGTGTGTATGT
>JAODLC010000028.1:5738426-5749270 GCA_026781145.1 Hippopotamyrus pictus | reverse complement strand
GGGGGGGGGGGGGGGGGGGGGGGGGTTGGCAGATTAAGGTGGAGACGTGGCACAATGCAACAGTAGAGTGCTTCACCAGAGAGACTGACTGCTCCTCCACTAAATCTGGGCCCCGCTGTGACAGCCCAGTAAAAGGTTACTGTAATCTGAGCCGTGTAACACTCGAGTGGACTGGAGAAAGCTTTCTGCAGTTAATAGTTGAGTGGTGATATATAGCAGACTGCCAAAACACAGGGAACAGTGAGGACTGCTTTTCCTCTGAGAATGTAGATAAAAAAAGAGGGGAAAGCTATGGAAAGGGGGCAAAGGAAGTGATAGAGAGGACAGGAAGTAGAGAAAGCGTCTTTTTGCATTGTGGAATTGGAGGGCACCGGACACTGATAAATATTCTCCCAGTGGCCTTACTGTGGCATTGTCCCAAAAACTTGGACATGGAAAGTTTCCAAAGATTTCAGCATTTGCCGCCCCCCCCCTTCCCACACCGTCCCCAGGCACCACACCCATTCCAAAATGCATCCCGCCATTAGATAAATGAAGTTTATGATTTCATTCACATTCTTGGCAGAATATTTGTATCATAAGGCAGATAGTCATTAATTTACAGAATCAACGCTGGGAACATCTTTTGTGATCTCATATTAAATTTTTCCCCGAATCTGCCCCTTGGCAAAAATTACTCACATCGTTAAAAAATATTTAATTAGGCTGTAGTTTGTATCTGGCTCACAGGGGAGATGTAATTTGCATGAGGCAGGTCGCTCCTTTTCTCTCTGAGGAAGATTAGATGTGAGTGGGGATCGAGGGGTCACCCATTCAGCCAAAGACTCTGATTCGCCAAGGTCACATGGAAAACCAGGTGCTCCCCTGGGTACTGCTGCTGGATAGTCAAACCCAGTCGCCTTTAATTACTGGCTTCCTTAAATCCAGTGGCAGTTTTTACTGGAGACCCATCTGCTCCAGTCTCCGCCAAAGACTCTGCCCCTGAATCCACCCCTTGCCTGCTTATGTTTGGACATTAAAGCCAAAAAGTGCAGCTAGGGAAAGTTTAGAGGCCCCGCAACTGGGCATATGACACGAAAGTCTTGCAGTGTGGGTGTTTCTGTCTCACTGGCACAGCTTTATTTTCAGCAGCGCCCCCCCTAAGGCACTAGGCAGTGTCACATCAATTTGTGATATGGTATCACAGGAACACTATAGGTGTTGCTATAGACCCCTCCCTCTGCCTAGACTGGGATAGGTCTGGGATAGGTTTGTGATCATATCAGCACAGTAGAATGCAGGCTGGGGTAGTGGGCATCTCAAAAGGTTTCTGTGCTTGTCGAAAGGTTTGAGGGCTTGTCGACAGGAATAGAGTGTGGTGAAGTGGTTAGAACCAACCGATCAATATGATTGGTGAATGTCTGGTTTCTTTCTGAAATATTGTTTTTGGCAGCATTTTCGGGCAGTATAAATAACCTTTTTGCACGCCAGCTCTATTGTACACATCACCTTTCACCACATCCAGTACTCCGTCCTGCAGAGACTCACATCTTGCAGAATGACGGTACATAACGGTGTTGAGTTTCAGTCGTCTTCCCTGTGTTTTCCTGCGTCTTTGTAACTGAGTCACAGCACTGTCATTCCTGAAGGCTGCAGATGCCTTGTGACCCAGCAGTAGGGAGAGGAAATGCAATTAAACTGCAACTTCTCTCTTCCCCTTTCTATGGAAACATTCAGTTCTATTATACTCTATAAAGTGTTATCAGTTGTAGGCAATGTAATATGAATCATTAATATGACCATAATTATGTGCTATCAAACTTATACTATTTCATTTAGCTAATGTTAAATGCAACAATTAATTAATTCTGAACCCTAGAGCCAACATCAATTTCTTCCATTAGTGCATTGCACAAAGGGTACAATATTTTAACATTTTAAGGAAGTTTTGAGTGTTTTTGTCTTGGATATGCTGCATGTAAGAGTTCATTTACATGACCCCACCTTCTCCATTGCTTTCTGTATTATTTACTTGTCAACTGAACTTTGCAGATGTGTGCTTGTTTTAATGGCTCTGAACTTTTTTGAATGCTAACTACATAAATAAGGATAATTCCACCCACAATCCAGCTCTTTATCCTGGTGGGGGGGGGAGCTGCTGAAGCCTAGGGTGCTCAGGGCATGTAGCCAGGGGACATCTAGTCGGTATGTTGTCGTCCTTAACACTGCAGGCAGTTCAGCCATTGCAGTTAGCTTAACCGCATGTGAGAGGAAACCCTGCAAACCTGAAGCACGCCGAGCAGCGGTGAGAGTGTGATGCGACATTGCTGCCTCCTGAGCCTCCATGCCGCCCCCTTTATAATCGCTGACTCTATTCTGTTGTTCTGTGTTTACTTACAATATGAGCTTTCTTTTTAAATAATTTTTGTGGACTTTGTTGCTAAACTGCCATGACAGGTTTTTGACAATATAAAAGGCCCCTCCTCCTCCGTCAGCCTGTAAAGGTAGATTTCCAGCTGACATGAGAGTGCAGTGCAGACTTGATGCCTAGCTGAGGACAGGTACCTTCACACACAGGTGAGTTCAGGCAGAATAAGCTATGCAGAGTAAAGGAAGAGACTTCCACTGTCATTATAAGGGTCACTTCTCATAGCAGGAAACTAACACTGCCCCTTTAAGGCAAGGAGGGGGAGACAGGGCAGCAGAATGATGGGTGTGTATGTCCTGTTTGGGTCCTGGCATGTGCCAGCCCAGGGAAGCTCTTCACTCATTAGGTGGACAGATCATCTGACACAATGTCCTTCATACGATGAGGATTTGATAGTATGGATTTTGGCAATAAAACTAGAACAGCTTATAGAAAAAAGCTACATTTCTGAAGCCCCGACACTGCTTCCCTCCCTTAAAAAGGGAGAAGAAATGACAGCATCAGCAGTGCATTTCTTGTTGCAGAATGAGGTGTTTTCATTAATACTTTTTAGTCAGTTATAATGAGCAGAGAGGGTAGCCAACAGTTATTACCAAGAGTACGGAATTTACGACCTGCCGCAGAATATGCAATGTGCCAAGGATGGCATTCACAGCATGCTGCAGAAGAAGCAGCATGCAGAGGATGGCATTCACAACCTGCTGCAGAATAAGCAGCGTGCAGAGGACGGTATTCGCAATCTGCTGCAGAATAAGCAGCGTGCAGAAGACAGCATCCAAAACCTGCTGCAGAATTAGCAGCATGCAGAGGACAGCATCCAGAACCTGCTGCAGAATAAGCAACATGCAGAGGACGGCATTCACAACCTGCAGCAGAATAAGCAACATGTAGTGGACGGCATTCCCAAACTGCTGCAGAATACGCAATGTGCAGAGGACAGCATTCACAATCTGCATCAGAATAAGCAATGTATAGAGGATGGCATTTCCAGACTGCTGCAGAAAAACCAGCATGGAGAGGACAGCATTCACAACCTGCTGCAGAATAAGCAGCGTGCAGAGGACAGCATTCATAATATGTTGCAGAATAAGCAACATGCAGAGGATAGCATCCACAACCTGCTGCAAAAAAGCAGCGTGCAGAGGACAGCCTCCACAACCTGCTGCAGAATATAAGCAGCATGCAGAGGACGGCATTCACAACCTGCTGCAGAATAAACAACATACAGTAGACAGCATCCACAACCTGCTGCAGAATACGCAACGTGCAGAGGACAGTATTCACAACCTGCTGCAGAATAAGCAGCATGCAGAGGACAGCATCCACACTCTGCTGCAGAATAAGCAGTGTGCAGAGGAAGGTATTCACAACCTGCTGCAGAATAAGCAGTGTACAAAGGACAGCATCCGCAACCTGCTGCAGAGTAAGCAGCATGCAAAGGAAAGCTTTTCTGAACTGCTACAGAATAAGCAGCATGTAGAGGACGGCATTTCCAAACTGCTGCAGAAAAAGCAGCATGCAGAGGACGGCATTCACAACCTGCTGCAAAAAATCAGTGTGCAGAGGACAGCATGCACAACCACTGCAAAATAAGCAGCATGTAGCGGACAGCATTCACAACCTGCTGCAGAATAAGCAGCATGCAGAGGACAACATCCGCAACCTGCTGCAGAATACGCAATGTGCAGAGGACAGCATTCACAACCTGCTGCTGATAAAGGGAGCCTCACTGGCAGCACGAGACCCGCCACTGAAATGCAAGTGTTCCTCTGCAGTCACCAAGATTAATCCATACCTCTCCAATAATGCACAACAGCGGTACTTTACTTTCGCCACGCTACACAATGAATATTAGGCTCCCTATTATTGGTACAAGATATTGCTACCATCTCAGCATCACAGAGATTAGGATTTGGGGTGGGGGGGGGGGCAATGCATTGTCAAACTTGTAGAGAATCAGGTCAATTTAATACTGTTAAAATAGTCATCTCCCGTGTTCATGAATTATAATGGGCAGAAAGGGTTAGTCTGTGTGGCCTGTGAGAGATAGATTTGCCATTTCATCTCCATTCAGCAATAGATTTTAAAGCACCTTTTTGTAATGTATTCACAGCAATGGAGCGTTCACACTAGGCTTCGGCCGTCCATTTTTATTATTCCGGTTTAATCCAATTATGGCTCTGAATCACCGTCTCTCCCTTCTGCAGTAATCCATGGCAGGATGATGCTGCTCCTGAGGTTAAACACGCTGATGTAAGACAATCTGCTTTTTGGGAGAGAAATAAAGGCATTTCTTACCTTTCTTTGACTGCAGATTCGGCCATCTGTTAGCTAGTCTTCAGACAATGGCGTCAGTACAAAAAACATCTTGCTTTTCTGCCATCACATTTGGTCCTTGAGAAATGGCCAGTCTCTTAATAGTGAACTGAAGGAAATGAGTACAGCTACTTATGGGCGCAGTATCTTTTTCGGTTGAAAACGTACTGTAGACAAGTGTATAAATGTATGTTATCCAGACACTAAGCTACAGTTATTTTGTATTGTAATGTTTGCGTTTGTGCCAAAAATTTTCAGCCAGGATTCTATTGTGATGCCTTTTTAAGTGACACAAATGTTTGCTTTCCTTCCACACCCACAAGTCATTCAGCTCAAACACCAAAAAAAGTCTTTCACTTTCTAAGATCAAATGTATACCAACAAACAGCTGCCATAATCGTTTAGAGATTTTTACCTAACAAGAAGGGTGCATCTGAAACTGCAAACTTACATACTGTAGTATGCATTTAATTTTGTTTAGAGGCCTAAAAGTCAACCATTGTGTAGTACATACTGTATATATTCATGTTAGCAGTACGCAGGCATTCGGACACACTGCAGTCGCCATCTTGTGTATTATCTGACCTGGTTGTTTATCAATGACATGGCTTGACCTCTGTGACGGTTAAAAACTATTATAAATTAACAAAAAATTATGTTATAGTATTTGAGTCAACTTATGTAACTGGGTATTGTTTTTCTACTTAAATTTTAGAGATAGCCCTTCTTATATCTTGACACATATTTCTGAGTGAGAGACATTTTTCCATCTGTGGCTGCAGCTCCAGTGGCCTGGAGGGATAGCGCTGTGTATATAAGTTGCACACTTTGGAATTTTGCCATACGGGTACCCTTTGCCTACTGTGTCATCAATACTGAGGATGACATACTGCCCACTTCGCATACTATATTTTGCTTACTACATAGCAAACAAGTATGTGATTTCTGACATTCCCAAAGTTTCCTGCTTTTGTATCCCAGTGCATGGATTTGGTGTATTGTTTTGTTTTACCTTCCATATGTGTAAATGCATAGAGGTGTTTAATATGTGCTTTTACACCAGCTGCGCTTTGGATGAAGACTAAATAAAAAACCATGTTTGTTGAGCAACTGAATAAAAATATTAAGGATAATGGTAGTCCAGGAATCTCTGCAGCAGAAGGGGCTCAGGTGTCCTTTGGGCCAATAGCACACATACTGGGCACAGGATGAAGGAAAACTCGACAAATAATTTAGCTTTTGCTGGCTGTCTGCATGTCTGATGACAAATGCTAGAGAAAGCTAATATATGTGTGCATGTGTGTTGCCCGTGTAGATTTTTGAAATTTACTTTTCCATGTATCTAAATTTTAATAACAATCCAAAAAAACAAAAATAGACTGTACAAATGTAAAAATGTGTGTATGCAGGGCTGTAAGGCAGGGCCACCTACCTCCGCTCACACCTGCATAGATGGCTCGTGTCCTCACACCCCACTACAGCTATGCCCAGTCGTGTAGGAGAGACTTTGATATTGGGGGGGCACAACTTTATCATTTAAATGCAACTGTTACTTTTTTGATGGGTGGGGGTGGAATGAAGGCAAATAAAATATTGGAGGGTACAAGTCTCCCTTCCGGTGCCCCCGCCAGTACCTTACATCCAGCCAGACCAGAGAAATCATGCCCAGTCCTGGTCCCAGATCAAGCAGCCAACTTCCTCTTATTTCTACAGTCCTCTGCTGGTTTTGCTTCTTGTGTACTTCCCCCTGTTCTCCCTTTTATTACATTTTTACCTTTGGATCCATCAGCCTTGTCACTGAACGTCCTTTTAACATTAGTTTTTACAAGCTTGTAGTATTTTGCCTCATGATATGCCCAAATTAACTTGGATATATGTCTGAAAATACACGTACTGCTTAGAAACAGAGACCCACACAGCCTTTTTGTGTATGTGCGTATGTATAAATGTGTGTGTTCATGTTTGGGAGGGGCAAATGCTTTATTTTGTGTGGCTGTCAGTCTTGACATGTTGCTCGATTTGAAATGTAGCAAGTACCAGCAACAGATGACTTGCTGCATGACTGATATTTTATATTTTCATTATTGTTTCTGCTCCGAGTTGTAATTTATGAAGGACTAAATTGCTTAAAGAGGTTTAGCACTAAAGAGGGATCATTGCCTTGTAATCCGTGCATCCCGCTGGAGCCGGCCTGATCGCCGAGTGATGCGCGGTCCGGCTGAAGCAGACCTATTTATTCAAGAGAGAAGATGCTTCAAACTCAGGATGCATTATCATTAACTCAGCCTGTTGTGTTTTTTTGTTTGTCATCCCTGGTTAACGACAGCAAATCCCTTTCTCATCCATATAAATGAGAATATTTAAAGGTTAGGCAAGCGTCCCATTTTTACTCGACTGTGACCTTTAATTGGCCGAGAGCAGATCTGTCACGAGAACTCTGACTTAAAGATTACAGCAGGAAGATTGCCTCTGTGGCGAGGGATGGATGGGTCCCTGCTATCTCCTGTGGCTAAAGGAATCCTCTGCTTGTAAGGAGAAATTTCCACAGCAGAACGGCTTAGTCTGACATCTTTTCATAATGCCAGATGGGGCAGTTCCTTTTTGAAGTATAGAGCTGACTTAAATAACGGAAAACGATATATAGTACTGTGCAAAAGTCTTAGACAGTGAAGAAAATGATGTTTAAATAATCTTCATGTTGGTGTAAAACTATGATGTCTGTCAAAGTCTGTCAGCTTAGTCATTTCAAAACCTCTCATAAAGTCACCCCAGTATTTACAGTAACTGTCCAATACACCCACTGGACCACTAACCCACCTCGTATGGTTAATCTATACCTCACTGAGTCATTTGACTAATTAAGTTAATAAATTAATTGAGCTGGTGGTGAAATGTAACAGATACACTGGGATGCTCTTGAGGAGAGGATTGGGAACTGAAGCGATGTTCCTATGGCCATCCACCAAGATATTAGCGACTTTTTGGAGAACGGAAGAAGTTCTTGTTATGTTACTCTTAGATTACAAGTGTTCTAATGTTAAACTGTGTTTTTTTCTGAGCAAATATACAAATTACTACCCAGATATATGGCCTTAAACATCCCTTTGTCTGCCTAAGACAGTATCTGCCTTATACTGTAGTGTATGGAGTAATGACGTGCACTATGCCAGTTTTGACTGGACCATAGGCTGTGGGTTTGTGTGGAGAGTGTCTGTGTCGACGGCCCTTCACGTTTCTCCGGCTTGTGATGATGTCGTCTGAGACGCTCCGCCTCGGCCTTCCCACAGGTGGAGCTGACGGGCAGCAGCGTGTTCGACTACGTGCACCCCGGAGATCACGTGGAGATGGCGGAGCAGCTGGGCATGAAGCTGCCCCCGGGCAGGGGCCTCCTGTCGCAGGGCACCGCCGAGGACGGCGCCAGCTCGGCCTCCTCATCCTCCCAGTCAGAGACCCCTGAGCCAGGTGGGTACCGTCGCCGCCAGCTATGTCTGCGTCTTGCACTCCTGCAGAGCAGGAGCCTCACTTTATCTCTGCTCCAAATCCAAAACTCCTTTTAGTCACTTTAATGATTCAAGTACTCAGGGGTCATGTGCCTAACCAGGGACGTGTCCTCAGTAAGCACCATCGCCTGAGCTGGCTCTCTTCCTGAAGGTCAGGGTTACGCTGGTGAAATACCACAAGCAGAAAGTCTGACTCCATTCAGTCTCAAAGATCAGATGTGCTCAGATATCCTACAATAAACACGCACATCAAACACTGCCGATCAAAAGGCACGGGCCAGTAAACTTCTGATTTTTATTTCTGGGGGATAAGCTCTCTTCTGATTTTGTTTTTTCTTTGCACCTCTTTAAGACATTTTTATATATTGTGTTTTCCCAAATTCAGCAATACCAGGCAGGAGCATACAAAGATGGTTTTATGCATCTTGTACGCTGAGGCTGGTGTGTACTTTTTATGAATGAACATACGCAGAAATCCTGGCCTCTCTGATGAGTGAGCCAGTTCGCAGGGGGAGGACAGCTTTTCGGGTGGTGCGACGTGATACCCCTGAAGTGTGTCTTCTGCCATGCTTTAAATTGTCAGGGGGGGAGAAAAAAAAAAAAAACTTGGGAGGCTGTACTGTAACACAGGCTTACCAAGCTTCTGAATTTAATTAGAGGAATTGAATAGAGGAAATGAAAAGAGGTGACATTCCTCATTGGAATTCCTTTCAGGGCCGTTATAGACTTTGCCTTCCAAATGTTCCCATTTTCATTGTGTTGTACTGATGATAATTTAAGTATTAGGGGAAAATCCATTTATAAATTAAACAAAATGACTTGATATCCATCAGTCCCTTAGTTCATCAAGCTGTTCAAACAGCAGGAAGATTGGCTGTTCGGCCTGGGTCTTCCGAGAGCCTTGGTAATTAGATCTGCGAAGGATTTATTCTTTGCTGATTGGGGCTTTAAATTAATTGAAGTTCCACATTTGTGGCTTTGTCCTTTTCAGGTTTTTTTTTTTAGTGAGGAGATCTTTCACACTGGCAGTGTGGGAGAGTGACAGTCTGTAGCGCTGGGGTGTCCTGTGCGCATTACTCCGTCAGGGAGAGCAGGCACCTAATGACCAGCCGGCCCTGACATTGACATTTATTTGTGTACACAGCCACTCATTATGAAACTGCTGTACTATCACACAAAGGGGAGCCCAGCGTTTGCCCACCTCAGAGAACTTCTGTTTGTTCCTTTTCCTTTTTGTTCTTATCCTGGTAGCAGTGGAATGAAAGGCCTTTCGAAATTGAGCTCTGAGCCGTGTTGCCACCTCCTGTCACCTTCCCCGCGCCAATCTATCCAGCTTATCACTCATTCCCCTTTAATGACGCCTGTCAGGCACCGTTTCATCAGCCCTGCTTTAGAGGAGCTCTCAGTTTTTAACATGTGTCCTGCAGTTGGTTATGAATCTTCTTCAGTTTTTATTGCATCCCTTAAGGGTTTGTGGTGTCCGTTACAAACTGGGTGAATATGTCAGCATTTGTACTGAAGATACTAATCCCATGTTTTGTCAAGAACTTGCCTTTGGTGGAAAGTCTTCTTTATGAGCGAATAAACAGATAAATAGGTGACCTGTCAATTTGAATTAGAATGGTAGTTCTAGATATGTGCCCGGAAGGATGGATGGTAATTCTGCATGTATTGTTTTTGTAGCTTTATGTTCCAGCTGGTTCCTGAGTCTTATAATTAGTGGGACCAGGAATCATCAACCTGTCCAGACAGACAAACGTGTCTGTGGCAAGACTTGTCTATGTCTATGGCAAAATGTTTTGATCAAAAAAAAGCTTACAAAAAAGGGATGTGGATTGATTGAAAGTTATTAATTAGTTCATTGCAGTTCTCAGTGATTAATTGTGCTTAATCGCACCTTCAAAACTAACAATCACTAACAATCATAGATATTTACGCAGTGAATTCCCAAGTTAATATAGAATTAACACAAGGAAGTATATTTTAATATTTGTTTAACAGTTAAATGGTACATATTGATGTGCAGACTTAATTTCCTTTTTTTTAAAAAAAAAACCCCTGTTGCAGTTTAGCAAGCAGGATGTTAGTCTGGGTGCTTTATTGTGCCAAAACTTTTATTTTGCCAAGTGGAGCTTCAGATTAAGCTCCTCTTGTTACTTGAGGTATACTCTTTATTCACCATTTTAGATTATTGCGCCACAAAGCGCAATAAAAATTTTCCTGACAGGGAAAGTTAACTGAGGTAAAAGAGACAGAGAGAGGAGGAGAGGAGGGAGAAAAAGAGGAGAGAGACAGAAGAAGTAGAAAAATAAATAAATGCTAAATAAATAAATAAATAAATAAATAAAGGGGGGGGGGGTCAGAGAGAGAGAGACAGGGAAAGAAAAATAATGCATAACAACTTAAGAAAAAGTAGAGCAAAAAGGAAAGCGTAACAAAAGGACAGCTTCTGCATCTTACTGCTGGATATTGTATCATCACACCAGCTGCTGTATCTGAAAAATAAGATTCAGGTATACACACAAAAAGTATACATACAAAGAAACCATTATGACAGGGAATACGCTTGTGCCAGTATCTGCTTCTGGAATTAAATACATTAATACCAAAGAAAACAAATA
>JAODLC010000028.1:5691186-5719316 GCA_026781145.1 Hippopotamyrus pictus | reverse complement strand
AACTGAAAATCTGGAATGTTTCTTGGTTTTGTGTAGTTCAGTTGAGTATAAGTTCTGTGGCTTTACTCTTTTGCATAATGATCCTCGGCTCGCAGCTCGGGACGCCCAGCCCCAGCCCTCCTGACAGGAGGCTCCTGTCTGACATCCCACGCTGTTGCCGTGTCATGGTTGCCGTGGCAGCCGCCCATGTGGCAGGGGCTAGCAGGGAAATGGAGCCCCTTCATTGGGTGACATTTCTTATGCAAAAAAAAAGAAAAAAAAAAAAAGAAGGGCCACCTCGATGTGTGCAGTTTGACATCTCTGTTGTTTTTTTAATCTGTGTAACAAAATCATAGGGAAAAATGGCATTTATCTTGTCGTGGCATCTGCGGCATGGGCTGGGGTGATGGGATCGCTGGCTCGACATGGGTCCAGCACGACCTCAGACTGATAAAAAGTGGCCGCCTTGTTGCGGCCTCACCTCCATTACCATATTAATAATGGATGGGAGCCGTCGGCCCACGGTCCCGCTGCCGGTGGCAGATTGAAGATTCCCAGGGGCCAGGGGTTATCTGGCCATTAGTTATGCCTTGGGAGGATTTATCAAAAATAAGCTACTGAGCCAACGTTGACAGGGCAGTCACCTCTAATCTCCCAGGGCAATGTCAGACGCAATTCCATTCCTCATGATTTTGGTGGGGGGTGGGCATATCAGGTGTCATGCTGACCAATCAGAGCGCTGTTCTGGCAATGGCATCAGGGTCATCAGATCCACGTAAAGATAAGGATTCATCTTTCACCCTCAACCCTCACCCCCAGTTTCCGTCCTCTTACGATGGGACATTCTCGCAGTAGTTGGTGCCAGGAATGTCTAACCAAAAAAGGTGCCCTTTTATGGCACATTTTACCTAGATTACTATTTTAAAATGAAGTCTTCCGAGGAAGAGCTTCTAGTAAGTACACAGCTGAGTAAGGGAATTGAAAAATGAAAATTATTCTAAAACATTATTTTACTGAAATTAGCTCTTACACAATAACTGCATCTCGCTTTGTTCATTTGGTTTGTTTTCAGGAAGCTCCTTTGTGTAGATAATGGCTTCTTGGAAGTGATATCTGTACAAAGCTCAGTGTTGACATGAAGGACAGCATCTAACGCCATTGTCAGCGCTCACGCTGCACAGGATCATACTTATTTCAATTGACTGAATGTTTAGTCTGCTGGCTCAGTGAGAAGGGTAACTCCCCACCTCTCTGCACACGGCATCTGTCTGAATGCCACTGCAAACCCTGATCTTTTCTCTAAATTCATGGCATCTGCAGCATTTCCCCCCTGGCTGTGAGATGACTTTTCTGAGCATGTCTCCTGTCCTCGGCGACACAGGAAGCAACTCGCTGTCATGTCCAGAACAAACTTCCCCCTGAAGTTCACTCCTGGATCCTTTTCTAGAGCTCTGCTGGATCGGCCCACACTATCACCAATAACCAAGGGGGGAAGGGTGACAGGAGGCCTAAATAATTTGGAGCATAATTGAATTGATTTGAGTTGGGGGCCCAATATGATATTTTCTGACGAGGCCCAAAATCTCCAGCGGTGCCCTTGCATACGCCCCCCCCCCCAACACCGCTGCACATTGTTCTCTCCACAGCCATCAGTGACGAGCAGACAGAGGATCACGGAAGGAGCCCTGCTGCAGCCTGCTATATGCCTGTATTGATTTAATGACCTACCGTGGGAGTTTAGGCTGTGCACTAGATATCCGTGTTCACATCATTCAGTGGAAATTTGTCCTTGAGCAGATAGCAGGGAACATATTTCAGCTGACAGCTGAATTAAACCCACTGACACAACAATTTCGTTCTCACACCAAAGCGGTGCTCCTGTTTCAGCAGGCCAAGCCGTGGTGTTCATCCGTCTTCCGTCGTGCATCCAGGACAGGGTCACGCCGATCCTGGAACTCATTCTAAGAAGCACAGGGGACTCCCATAAGTCTGTTCTTCTAGGCCACATTTGAGAGAGGTTACATTACATCACTGCCGATAAAACGCCTTTAGATCTTATGCATTGGTCTTAATGTAATTGTTGGGTTCCTTTTTAGGCCTTTCAGAGATGTTTATATCCAAAGTTGGTGCCTTATTAAATGCATTTATTGGAAGTATTTAATCCTCTTGTTCTGTTCTAAATGTGCTGGTATGAATCTGTAATTATGCCTTTGCTTGCTGACACTGAGCATGTTGTAGATGGCTTGAAATTTATTACCCTTCAGAAGGGGGCTTCATTTATAGAATATGTTTCAGCTGAAAGTATTACAAGTTTTTTTTCCTTCCCAAGGACAAGGAAAGGTGAGCCAGCATCCTTTTTTGGACCAGCTGCAGAAAACATATCAAGAGGTCCTTCTTTATGGTGGCTAATCATTTCAGTAATGGCTGAGGCCTGCAGGCAGCCAGGCCGTCTGCTGCATATGTGATTGTGGTTTGAATCGGGTGCTCGGCGCAGGACATGTGCGGCCATTCAGCATGCTGGTGAACGTTGCTCAGCTGCTTTCTACAGGTGTGGCTGTTTCATTTCAGTCACACACAACGTGGCTGACAAACCAGGGGTATAAGGCAGAGGTGACACTAAGAAACAGATAATACAGTGGAACTGGAGAACCTGCAGTCATTTATAAGCTCCTGTTTGCATGGAAACACCGTGTTTATGACAGTGTTTAAAGGAGTACGGCCAGACTGTTAAAGCTAACAGGAAGGACACCAATGCTAAACTAGCCCAGTACAACAGGACATGCCGAAAGGCTTCTCTGAACATACATCTATCCTTGAGGTGGTTCTGGAGGTAACAGTGTGGCCCACCCTGTATTAACTAGGTATACCTAATTAAATGGCCACCGAGTGTTTATACTGGTATATGTTACATATAAACTTCTTGCACTACTGTCCGGAATGTTCTGCCTTGTACTCCTACTCTCACTTAGCCATAACAAAGCCGTTAGATGCTGTGCAGAGTTAAAACTCCGCTTGGTACTGCTTTGGCATGGAGTCATTCGGCAGGGGCTCCCAATTAGCGAGGAGGCTGGTGTGTTATATATCATTACTAATGTACATGCCGACGCTCCATTCATCAAAGGGGGAAGACCTACAGCAGCCTGGAATAACACAAAGCTGGAAATGCCCTGTTGCAGTGCATACACTTTATCATGATTTATGTGCAGTCAATGGCTGACGTTTTCAATTGGCGCTAATATTTATATAAATGTAAATTGAGAAATATTAGCGGCCCTGTAGGCAAGTGAATGCAAGACTGGGCAATGCTGACTGAGGTATACAAATCTTGTAGCTGAGAATATAGGACTGTGCCCAGGCTGAACCCACTCATGAGAAAGACAGCGTGGAGGGGAGGGCTCTCGTTTGGCTTTTGACGGTCAATCCTCACCACCGGGAAGAGCTATCTCACAATGCCATCATTTAAACATGGACAGTGGCATCGAAAAGCCTTAAAATTCATTTCACGTCTTTTAATGAATGAATGTTTTGTTCTCCGCTTGATACAAGCTTGGAAGCTTGGAAAAGAATTTCCATGACAAAGTCAGGTCACTGTCACTTGACGCGAGGGTCTGTGTCCTAGAGGCCTGTTCAGAGTCATTGCAGCTTTCTGATTACACTTTGTAGCTTTATGTTGTTTATTTTAGTGCTAAAATATTTTTCCATTTGCATGTATGTCTGGTTTCCCGGAGTCTGATGTGATGTGCTGTATGCTCTGCTTTACCTGGATGAGGCTCTGGTTACTGGATGGATGGATGGAATTTAATTGAAATGAATTTTAATGAATTTTAGAAAATATTACTGCTCCTCATATTAACAACATTTCTGAAAATTGCACACAAAAAAACAAATATATTATGTGCTATAAAAATCACTAGGTTCTTATACCCACTGCAAGACTGCAGGGGGGGTAATATTTTTAGTATGGTTTAGCCATTACAGAATCTCCAGGTTGTCTGTGTATAACAGGACTTTTTGCTTGATGTAGCTTAATAATAAAATAATAAAACAATCTCTGTCCTCAAGGCATCCACTACAGCTGACATGGCCAAACACACAAGAGTGAAACTGCTTGATTGTGGGAAATTTGTGAAAGGAAAACATGTGTGCATCACAGAGATATTCAACCATCGAGGGAAGATCGAATTGTAGGGCAGTATTTCAAGGTCAATGCTCACCATCCAGTGACTGCTGAGGACAGACTCACTGTCTCAGTGTATAGATGTACATCTTTAATATATAGCGGCCAGTGAGGAATAATTTTTTTATATTATCTTTCAAAAGCAGTGTCATCTTTTCTGATGCTTAGAAGCATCGTACAAAACTGTCTTTTATGTTTAATGGGGAGATTTGAGTAAATTGATACACTGTTAAAAACGCTAAAACACTGGAAGACTTTTCAGAGGGACCTGCAGCAAACTAATGAGAAACATAGAATTTAGTTTCACCACGAGAGCAGCACATGTGTGCGTTTGCGTGTGCGGGCAGAGGAAATCGAAAGGAAGGCTATCCTGCGTGATTACACGCCCAGGCTCAGGTCAGAGCGCTGCAAATGCCAATCGCCACGCTGAATGCAGGAGACAAAATGTTACGCCGAAGGTCACATGAAATACCCTTAAGGAATGCATCTGTTACTCAGAATAATATGGGCGGCCAACTGGCAAAGAGTGCGAAAGAATACCTGTGGGTCCAATGCGAGGCCAGGGAGAGCACTCTCTGATAATCCCCTAGAAGCACACACCAGCCACGCAGAAACTAAGAAGGAAAAAACTTGTTAGATTTAAAATGTCACACCATCAGGATGCTAAATTAGTTACTGCAATGTTTTTTAATGTGTTTTGTTTGTGCATGCGCATGTGTGTGTAGTTTGACTTTTAGGACAAAAAACAGATACTGCAGCAATAAGAATTTCCCTTTTTTATGATAAAGGCCAGATTTCCAGTGCAGGGGAGTGGACAGGGAGGGTATCAATATGGCCGGTTCAAGGGTCAGCAGACTCTCACTAATTGACCCTGTTAATCTGTTGTGGTTTTGGCACCTTTTTGGCATCAGTGTGTGTGTCCAAGCTGCCCCTCGGCCCTGTCTGGCATCTAGGAAACTCAGGTCAAACTGAGAACAAAGGTATGGGCACTCAGACTGATAGTGGGTTTTACATGGGGGGGGGGGGAACATTTACATTCCAGATGCTGTCAGAGTTGGCCAGACTGATACAGTCAGTGGTAGCCTGCCAGCCGTCCCTTAATGTCAGGATGACTCCTTGTTGCATTTACAATATTAATGAAAGAGCCAATTCACTGGGTGCCCAGTGGTCTCCAGCACAAAATATCTGCCCCAGCACTTGACCTTTAACGTGCTTCCATAACACACCAGCATGTACATGGAGAAAAAACACAAAAAGATCAGACACATTATAATGTCCCACTATCCTTGCAATTATAACAGAAATTTGCTTACCACGCAGTGGCTCACTGTCTCTGTGTATAGATGTGCATCGGTAATATATATAGCAGCCAGTGAGGAAATCACTAGGTTCCTAGACAGTGGGTTAAAACACAGTAGTAGTAAGGTACAAAAATTTATGTTTAAAAACTGTTTAAAAAAATTGTTTAAAAACATAATTTTCTTTCGTTATGGTATGATGGTATAGAATCAGTTCTAATACTGTATATTTCAGCTGTGGATAATATTTTCATCAATTTACCATATAGTATATCATTGTTATTTTTTAAAAGTTTAAACAAGTAAATTTATATATGAAATAAGAACGATTGCAGTATCTAATGACCCTATAATAAAAAACTTTAGGAGTACACATACTGGTATTTGTTTTCTGTATTTGCATTGTGGAATAAACATGTATAATTGCATACATACTCAAAGAGTGTTTTTTTGTGCTTATTACCCTTATGTTTGGGGTACAGTGCACTGGCTGAGTGACTCACTGCTTTTTCCTGTTACCTGCCATCCTGGCCTGAACATGATGGGGAATCCTCGCATTAATTTCAGCTTCAGCAGAACGTCCAGGAAGGGGAGCAGCTTTCTCTGCTAGCTAGTCCCCGCTGAGTGCAGTTAGAGTAGCTAAACCTCCCAGCCCTCGATTCAGCCCGTCCTCCTCCACACCGCTGCCACCCGCAGAAGGCAGCCCCGGCACTGAGGAGCGGTTGATGGAATGAAATGTAATACTGTGTCTTTAAGCTGATCTCGCGCCTCATAAAAACACTCAGTTCAGAGGGGCTCTGATCTTGTGTTTTAGTAAAATAGAACTCTACGGCTGACTGACAGCTCTGATCTAAAGCATTTAAGTGTAAGTTTTGATCTCTCTGCCTTTGATTAAAACTAATGAGCTCATTTAATTCAAAATGGGAATCTCTGATAAGAGAAATAAGGTTGATGTGATTGGATTAGAGGGGCGAATTAAACTCTTAGAGCTGAAGTTTGCGCTTATATAGTGTATTAAAAAGCTGTTGGCGTATTCTGCTGTATTAGATGATGAGAAAAATTTCATAGTAATTCATATTTAATCAGAAGAAATGAAATGACTAAATATAACATAGGTCTGCTTTTCCCCAGAGTGATAAAGGACTAGTTAGATTTTAAATGACATTTAATTCATGTCTTCTGAAACAAAGAAAGGGGTCTCTGTCAAAAGGCCTGAGTGAGCTGTGCCCATAGCCGGGATGCATTGTGTCTGCTTAGCAAATAAAGTCAGTCTGCTGCGCTTTGTTAGATGCAGAGCAGCAGAAAACGGGATTTTCCAGGTGTCTTGTTGGTAATCCCTTTTCCACATTAATCCGCAGTCCCCATTCCTTTGGTGCTCTGTGGAAGCACTCTCAAAGACACAACCCCCCACCCCCACAGCCTCCCCGCGACAAGGCATGATGGCGTGGAGAGTGAGGCGGCCGAATTAACTTGTTGCCTTTGTAAACTTGTGGGATCCTTTTCAAACTGTTTTATGAAACAATTGCTGCAGGTATTTGATTGATTCCCCCACTGCATAACATTTTCACTGCTTTGTTTGATAAAATGGCAGAAAACACCATGCATTTTCAGATTTCGATGTTTGTGACATTTGAAATGCTTGATTTTGCTATTATTTTCATGGGATTTTAATTCAATAACGTCTAAATTAATGGGAAAAATGAATAGCAAATAGGAGCAGAGTAAACCTCTTATTATATAAAAATAAATGTGTACTGAAATCACTAGAATCACTTACCAATGCAGTCGAACGATTTTATAGTTGTCAGCAAATATATAAAGTCAGGAAAAATAGGCTGTTATTGATTGAAACATTGTCAAACTTTCATTGGCATTATGTTCTCTTTTTGTAATTGAGTTACACTTTTCTCTCAGACGATTAGCCTTAGATGATAGAAACTCAATGAGGAGTTATTGCAGCCCTCTGTCTAGCCATCTTTTTAATATGCCCTGAACTTCGGGGCTGTGTCTGCGAACACGGGAGGTACTGTGAAGTAACTGTGTGTCTGTGTCTGTGTCTGTGTCTGTGTGTGCGGGTGTGTCTCTGTGTCTGCGCGTGCATCTGCTCCTGCAGTGGAGTCAAGCAGCCCCAGCCTCCTGGCCCCCGAAAACTCCCTGGAACGCTCCTTCTTCATCCGCATGAAGTCCACGCTCACCAAGAGGGGTGTCCACATCAAGTCCTCCGGCTACAAGGTGAACCAGCCCCCAGCCCCGGAACCCTCCTCCATTTCCATCCTCTGCTTCCAGTATTCATCTACTCCTCTTTAACTTATGTCAATTTTCTAGCAGTGACATTTTTATGCTGTTTGATCTTCATTTACTGGTAGTTTTCACATCCTGACCCAGAGCCTGCCCTGTTTGTGTGAAATACATGCAGTATGCTTAGGTGAGTGGGGGCAGCATGCTGGCTCAGTGCTTCCTGCAGCTCAGGGTTTTGAACCCCACCTCCTCCTGTGTTCGCACTGGGTGTCGTCCACATTATATCTGTGTTCTCCTGGTTCCTCCTGCAGCTGAGAGATGTGCTAGTTGCTGAGCTGTTTGTGAACATGTGTGCCCTACCAGGAACTGGCTAACTATCCCGGTTGTTCCTTAAGGACAGACTATAGGCCCCTATGCATTTGGGAGATAGGACTATAGCATAGGCCCAGTGGCTGCATGAATATACACATTTCAGGATTATAGTTCAAGTGTCTAAAACCAAATGTCAACAGGCAGATAAATATAGTATATAGTAAAAGTATAAGGAGATACTGAATTCATTTAAATGAATTTGAATGAAAATCACTTCTGAGAAATAATTTTTAATATTGTGATAATATAGTATACCATCAAGATACAGTGTGCCATATAACCGAATGGATGCCGACATTAATGGTCAACGAGCCCTTTTGCTCCTCTGCAGTTGAGATTGTAACCACAGTTATGTTGGTTACATAAATACTGGAAATTCTCAGGATGCTGGACACTATCAATCACACTTCTGGTACAGACCAGAATGAAGGCTTGTATATATGTCAACTCTGTGTGTGTGTGTGTGTGTGTGTGTATTAGGTTTATATTGCATTGTGGAGACCAAATGTCCCCCACAATGTAATAAAAACCTGTTATTCTGACATTGTTCCTTGAATGCAATTAAAAACTAAAAATGCCAAAAGTCTCAAATTTTGTTTGGTTACTTATGGTTAAGATTAAAGCTGGGTAGGGGTTTAGGTCGTCATATTGGGATTAGAGTTTTCCCTGTAGAAATAAATGGAGAGTCCCCACAAAGATATAATTGGAAACCTGTTTGTGTGTGTGTGTGCGTGTGTGTGTGTGTGTGTGTCTGTGTGTGTGTGGTCCAGGTATACCTTACCTTGTGGGGACCCACAATGTGATGAATACCCGTTTTTTTACCTACTAGTTTCCTGTTCCCCATATGGGAAAACTTTATTTTATAAAAATCTGTGACAGCAATGAAAAAACTAAAAATGCAAAATCTCTTGTATTTTGCTGGTTACTTATGATCATGGTTACAGCTGGGTAGGGGTTAAAGTTGTCATGGTTAGCATTAGCATTTTTTCCCATAGAAATGAATGAGCGGCAAAAAGATTTGATTGCACGACCATCTGTGTGTGTGTGTGTGTGTGTGTGTGCGCGCATGTACGTGTGTGTGTGTGCGCGCGCGCATGTACGTGTGTGTGTGTGTGTGTGCGCGCGCGCATGTACGTGTGTGTGTGTGTGTGTGCGCGCATGTACGTGTGCCGTTAGGCAGAAGGAGGTGAGGAGCGGCCGCCTGTGGCCTAATCATGGTGTGCAGCAGAGTGTGGCGATGGACAGGCGTCTCCTGCCATTACACATTTACAGGGAGGCTCTTTACACATATGTGATCGCAGCCTCATTTCTCTGGCTGTCTGGGAAACACTCTAAAAGAGAAAGGCTGTGCTGTGACTTCCAGCTGTAATATACTGAAGGAATTATCTTGACTTCGCAATAAATATGATTTTCATTTGTAGGTTAAGGTCTCTAAAGGTACCGAAATGGTGGAAGTTTTTACCGCAGAGAGAAATAGATTAAAGTATATTTCTTGAGTCACTAGAGGTGAGGAATGTGCTGTTGTCCTTTGCCCCAATTGTTCTGTATTCACTGTTTTTCATAGTATTACATATTTTTTGAGCATCATTTCACAATAATGAATCAGTTTTTAATCAGGGGTGTATTTAGAAGGTTGATTTTTCTGAGGGCCAGTGGAGCCAATATATCTCAACATTTTTTATATTGCAGTTGAAGAAAATTGTTTAATTTATGAATAAAATACAAATGCACACTCCTACAAATTATAAGAACATATATCAGAAATTTTATCAATGTCAACCTGCCTATAAAAACTCATTACCATGAGTCAGACAGGATGGTATTCTTTGTTTGACTGAAGAACTGACATACAGCTTAAAATATGTATTTAATTAAAGGTACTCTAAATCTCAAGATGATCACATTGTTTGCACTGATGCCTCACTATATTTGTGCTCTGTCTGTGTGACTCGTCGTGTTCCTGCTTATCTAAATGAACTGTATGTCTAGATTTGCTGAACTGTTCAAGAGCCAGTTCACACATTTAGGTAACGCACATTATGGGATGTATCTGCTCTTAAAGACACGTACTATTGAATGAAATAATTCACTGAATAGCAGGAGCTAAATTTCAAACTCCTGTAATAATAATGACCAGTTTGTTGACCTTGAAACTACAATGTCACTTGGTATTTATTCCCTGAAATTCAATGCTTGTAGGTGGTCAAAAATATCTTGAAGGTCTCTTTGTTGTGGGTAGTCTGTTTGCTCCCAGGTTTCTTTAATCTCAGAAAATAATTTCATGTCGGAAAGTTGATAAAGTGTAACCCTGGTGTTAGGAGTGAGCTTCGTCCTCAAAAGCCTGCATCCTTCCTGCCGCTGTCTCTCCCACCGCAGTCTTTTCATGTTGCACGTACACGGACGCATACCTCATGCAAATCAGCATGGGCCCGGGAAAACCTGGCATCAATATGTACACACACACACACACACACACACACACACACACCACATGCATTACCCGGCCGACCAGGACACCTCTATTGCACTGATTCTGAATAAAGGCAGCGTTTGTGTTGTTGCATAACACGGCCGTGTAAGTAGTGCATGCCATGTGGGAGCTTTTGGCGGGACGGTAAGGGACTGGACCCCCTGTGCATCATGGCTGCTCACGTTTCCTCTCCACTCCAGAGGTCAAAGCAAAGAGAATCCTCCCCCGGCTTAAATATAAATCCATCTTTTTTGAAACGGATCCCGAGCCTGTCTTATTTAATTCACTCATGCAAAGGTTCTCCATCATTATTTGTGCTGTATCACATTTCAAAAGCACTCTGGAGAGCCCCAGCGAGCTGATGAACCTGATTCCATATGTATACGCCTCTATATTCACTGACGGGAGGGGGCCATTGTGCGCCGAACCATGAATTATAGGAATTGATCCCTTTGTTATGTTGTATTAAATTGAGATGTGCTGTTTGTGTGCCTCACACTGCCGCCCGCCCCACCACTGCCGCCACGTCACTTTGCATTTGGCCGGCTGAGCATATTAACGTCTCGGCCACAGTTTACGATGTTCTTGCCAAGAGCGCTCCTGCAGCAGTCCGGCCGGCCTCCTCTCTCTTTGTGCCAATTACTTCAAAAAGTAGCTTTTTTATTTCATAATTTTTTTTTCTAACTAAACTTTTCGATGCCCTTTGCTTGAGGGTCCAGAGGGGTAATTTCCATCTCGTATGCTTTTAAATATATTCTAGGGTTTATTTATTTACTGAGGGCCTTTATTTTCATTGGAAGGCGCCCTGGCCGGACTGGCACACAGCTTGGCACTGATACAGTATTTAGAAGGCGCACTCACGCTGCTGGCCGCACTACTTAAATGTCCTCCCCCCCCCCTCAATGCACTGTGATGTCTTATTGAAGCGCCGACTGGCAGCGCTCTTGTCAAGTGTGTCTCTGCCTGTCACTCGTCCATCAGAGCGTGATGGACAGCTCGCTGTAAGTCTTTGCCGAGCTCCGGAGACAGCTGCTCTGCTCTGCTCTGCTGTGCTCTGCTCCAGCTGGACCACTGCTTCGCCTTTTCTGGGGGTGCTGTGTGTATTCCCATTTTGTTCTGAATGCCTTGTAATTAATTAAACTTAATTGAGCTGTTAACAGAATCTCATTCGGATTTGTCATACCTTGATAGTCAGCTGCCATAAAGCCTTAATGACAAAATGGTTGCTGTAAGTGTATTTATTCTATTGGCAAAGTCCACATTTTTGTCTTGTTCATTTCTCAGCATAGCAATGCAACTGCATACATGAACGGCAATTGAATGGCAATCTTTTATGTTTTTCATCTCCCGTATAAAACATCCTCTCGAGATTATAATCCTTCCTTTTTTAACAAAGAATTGTCAGATAAATGAAACATGACAGAGATAAGAGTGATTTTATTAATAAAGGTATGTTTATAATTGATATGTTTGCGAAATATCCACATTAAAAACATAACATGCTGAAAAATCCAATTCCTCTGTGAGATCTGCCTCGCTCCTGCATGGGAGAGGAGCATTAAGTCTTTAGGATTAGAGTGAGGCGTATAATAACCATTCAGCATGGAGGCAATGGCTGAGAGTCGCTATGATACAGAAATGGGAGACTTTGAATTGAAAGGAAGACATTATGCAATCTGCTGGATAGGAAAACCATTTTCTGCCAAGGCTTCACTTTGACAGAGCCATTGTACTGTGTCGAGGTTGTGTTAAATTTCACAGCTCTGAAGGCTCCCGGATGTGGTTTTAATTCTCCACTGCTGCTTGCTAACTAACGTTCAGAGTCTGCCAAAGGGGGATTTAGTTCCACAACACCGGGATGCCTTTTCTTAGCGGCAGAGGAGAGTCATAAAGAAATCCCGACGGCCCAAACCTCTTTAGAGCGTAGAGAGTGCGGCCTACCTCTGTAAATGATATTAATAGCATCTTGCCACTTACCAGCACATGCTACTGCAGATCCTGCGTCTGTAGATGAGAAGGAAGTAAAGTTTGCTTTCTGAGGGGTGCACATGGGGATTCCCAGGAGGTTTTTAAGAGTGATTAAAATGGATGGATCTAAAAGTACAGTTTGCATATCAAGTCAATTCCTGCTCCAGGCAAAATGGAGCTACAAAGACTTTAAAGCTTTGCAAAACTAGCAAAGCTAGAAATAGGCAATTATGTCCTTCACTACTGTATTTCTCTGGTGAGGCAAATAGTTTCTTAACATCTTCTTCATCAGTGTATCATAAAATTCGTTTTTAACATTATTTTTTCATTCATAATTGATTTTTATATATCATTAATATCTTTCTGACATTTGCGATGTTTTCTGTGATGTTTTTGTAGAATTAATAAGCACCATAGCACCGTAATGCTTCTTCACCTCATAGCAACCATTTCGTTAAATAGACCTCTTGGAATTGATTTTTATATATCATTAATGTCTATCTGACATTTGCTATATTTTATATGATGTTTTTGTAGAATTAATGAGCACCATGGCACCGTGATGCTTCTTCACCTCATATCAGCTATTTCGTTAAATAAGCTTCATTGACCTTGGCCAGTGTCATATGCACTGACACACACATCCACCTCTCTCCAAGGTTATCCATATAACGGGCCGGCTACGGATCCGTATGGCGCTGACCCACAATCGATCGGTACCCAACCAGATCATGGGCATGGTAGTGGTGGCCCACGCCCTCCCCCCTCCCACAATCAACGAGGTCCGCATCGACTGCCAGATGTTCGTGACCCGAGTCAACATGGACCTAAACATTGTCTACTGTGAGAATAGGTAAGATATCTTACATACTGAACCCATCTTAGGTGGGTCATTTTATCATAATTATTATTATGCAATAATAAGAGATGTTAAAAGATTGATTTGACACCGATTAACGGTCATATTCTAACATAAACACGTGATTCAGATGTCATAACCAAACTAGCATGTCATAGAAACTACCAAATATTAAAAAAAAAAAAAAAATGGGAGAAAATTAAATCCTTGCTTGCATCTCTGAGAGGCTTCTGAACCTTGAAGGGGGTTAAATAAAAATTTATATATAGTATATTTTGCCAAATGTATTTTTCAGCTCCGCAAAATTTAAGTGAACAAATCTCAGCTACAGGTTGTCTATGTGTGAAGGTTTGCTTGCTTTCACATGCCCGTCATACAGTTAATGTGCAGATGATGTGTGTGTATTTCTACATAAAATATGGTAAAAAGCCAGCTAGCTCCCCACATAAACAGTGTTGCTGGAAAGTTAACATATGTAACCTTGAAAAGAAATACTTTATTTGTTTTATTTATAACCCTGGGGTTCACATCAACCTGATGTCTTACTGAAAGTTTACTACTCTCACATTATTTATGATGAGGCAGTAAGTAGCCCTGTTGGGCTGAAAGCAGGAGACGCTGCCCTGCTCAGCCTCTGGTTCACAGCAGACATCTCACTGTATTACTTAAAGAAACTCTTTCGATTAGCCTTTGAATTTAAACTAAAAGCACAGCAGTTCGCCTCGTCATTGTTTAACGGTTATTTCCATTCCTCCCAGAATTAGCGACTACATGGACCTGACCCCGGTCGACATTGTAGGAAAGCGATGCTACCAGTTCATCCACGCGGAAGATGTGGAAGGCATTCGGCACAGCCATTTGGACCGTAAGTGTACAGCCGGACACAGCCGGGAGAAGGACACCCATACTGACCTGCAGCTTTTACTTAGAAAACTTACACACCCACGCTTAATGCCTTTTTATAAGCTTGCTAAAGTTTCATACATTTGTCCACATGTAAAATCAGGATTTTCTGTGTTTGAGTTATTTGCAGGCCTGAGTACTGACCCAGACCTCAGTAAAGAGCTGTGGTTTTGATTATGGAGCATACATTATCATTTTTATCTATTATTATTTTGTTCTTGAATTATCATTAACTACTTGGGCAAGTCGCTAAAATAACCCTCAGCTTAAATTCATTGTTATCCCCTGATGGACCTGTTTAGTACAACCTATTTATCCCCATAGGTAGCACGCTGGATAAATAATGCGAGTGAATTCATATGAGCAAGTGTATTGTGCCAATTTATGTGTGCATTTAGCTGCACATACAGGAGTGTGTCATACTCGGTCTGGGGTCCTCGATCTTAGCGCGGGAAAGACAGTGACTTGTAGCAGCCTGAGCACCATCTCCTGCAGCTGGGAAATGTCAGTGACAGGTAACTCAAGCGTGATTGGGCTGAAAAGCATCGATCTGGATAAATGCACTCGAGCAGCACTTTGTGCTGAGCCTTTTGGACGACGTACTCATTTCACACAGCCCAGCGATAAATCTCAAGCTTTATCAAACTCCATTGATACTTTGCTCTGTCCTCCATCATTTACTTAAGTGATCCCCTTTTCGATCTGCATTGACAAGCGTTTGCAGCGTTGTCAGCAACAGCTCCTATATGTCTGTGATTTTATTGTTTATTCTTTATTGTTTGTTGGTTACGAGTAATCAAAATGAAATTAAATACCTCACTGGAAAGTAAACTGTAAGTTCGAAGATTATGTTGAAACAAATGAGACTGAATGCCACACTGAATTTTTGCTCTGAATTCTCCCAGTCTTGAAGCTGAAGAGAGCAAAACACAGGCGAAAAAATTTGAATTTAATAAAAATAGTGCAGCCAGCATAAGATTTTTTTTCTGATTAGCATTTACATGCAAAAACTGGCAACATTTCAAATGAAAAAATGGCCCATTGCTAAAGCTAATGATGCTTTTTTTAAGCACTCTGTAGAGGGTTTTGTAAGGTGGTGGCAGTGTGCAGCAGTGTTTGGGAAGCAGGCCACGCGCTGAGCATTGTGGGCCAGCTGCTCTAATGGCAGGGGTGAGGGGTATAAATTTCCCTGCTTTATTAGGTGTTTGTGGAGGAGGATGAGTGTCCTTGGGCCTGCTGGAGAATTTTTTGCTATCTGATTAGATATTGGGGGTCCAGCTGAATTAGAGAGCAATTACCACCACAGCGCACTGTCCCTTTTCCTTAAACAGGCTCCAGATTGGGTCCATTAGGCTTTGATTTGAAACCCAGCAGAGAGAGAGCAGTGGAGCAGGCTGACATTGAACAGGGACAGGAAGGCGACAGCAAACTCCAAATGCTACATTGTAATATATTGCGTGTCCAGTGCTGCGTCCGACTGATTTATCACATGCCGCGCCACTGGCCTACTTTAAAAGGAGTGTGTTGACAGAGGAATTATTTAATGAATACTCTGAGTAATTCTGAGTTATTTACAGCCGTGCAAAAAATGTTGCATTTGAAAATGTAGGCAGTATAAACCTATTGGCTTTTGTAATCATACCTTAAAAATGTAAACCTAGTGACCAAGCAGGCTGTGCTGTAATTAAAGGTCATTGTGCATGCTTTTCCTTGCTAAAGGAAAGCGCTTTGTTATTAGGACATTTCCAAAACAGTGTGCATGCTGCAAAGCAGCAGCACCAGTTTGCAGCAAATTCCATTAGGCACAGTAATGGCAGACAGAAAATATACGTCTAATATACCTCCAGTCCATAGGCCTCCAGCACACTATTATGGCTGGTCTCAAAAGACCAGTTCAGATTTGCTTAAATTAACACCTCATCTGAATCATGATTCTACTTAAACTTCT
This sequence comes from Hippopotamyrus pictus, assembly GCA_026781145.1. Taxonomy (NCBI): domain Eukaryota; kingdom Metazoa; phylum Chordata; class Actinopteri; order Osteoglossiformes; family Mormyridae; genus Hippopotamyrus; species Hippopotamyrus pictus. The sequence goes on along the minus strand of JAODLC010000028.1, from coordinate 5,703,104 downwards.
GTCCAATGATAGGTTAATTAAATTTTCATTATGACATTTTCTGAGGAGTAAATCAGGTTTTCAGTAAACAGTACTTGTTCAGATGAAGTGTAAGAATTGTTAAATCATTTAGTGGCATATTGTACATTCTATATTGAGATTTTGTTTCTGTGTAATTGTGTACACCAAATATGTGGTGTCAAGTTTAAAGAATATGTTACCTAAGGCCATGCAGCAAATCTACTTCAGCTCACTTCTGTACAACACGCTTTCCTTCCAAAGCAGCGATTTCCCACTAGGGCTAGCATTTTCAGCTCAACAGTGTCTCAAAACTAGCCAAAAACCCACCCAAAGCTCTCAAAACACAAGGCAAGAAATACCACAAAACCTTTAGTACAAAGCGATTGGTAGCTACGTTTGTCCATGGTTCTGGTAAAAGCAAAAAAGAGCCAAAAAAGTTATTACGCATGTGCAGCATGTTATACGCCTTTTGCTTCTTCATTTATTTAGTAATTTGGTGCATTTGGTGCCTCGTATTGTATTTAAATGCTAATAAATCTGATGGCAAGGTGTGATCTTTCCTGATTTTAATTTAAGAGGCCGCTCCAAGATCTGCACTTATAAGATAGCAGACAGACACTGACATATTATGAAAGAATCCCATTCTGGTGTTTAAAAATAATTACTAAATCCAAGGGCTAGGCAATTTTTACATAATGTATATACAGTTATATCTGTCCGTCCGCTTTCCAGTGACATGTGCCGGACAGCTTCAGGGGACCTGGGTCTTTCCCAGGGAGCACAAATACAGGGCACATAGACAAACCCTATGACTTAGGGAGAGCATGCAAACCCCATAGACACAACCAAGAGGCTAGATTTAAGACCTCAGCGCTGGAGGGGTGAGACAGAAGTGCTTTTCATTGAACCACCATGCTGCTCATATTACTTTTGAAATTAAATGCAAAACTATTGCATAGAGAATAAAATGATAGCCTTGATTAATAAGTGGCAAGATTTTGGCGGAAAACACTACTTACAAGTGAAGAACTGTGGCACAATTCGTCCACGGTGTGCAACAAAAAAATAGTTTGAACAAGTTAGTCTTACTCATCAATAAACTTATCAAAAACCTAACGTAACCCTAAATTGCCTTTCCATTATTTCCCAGTTTTATGCTAATCTCTATGAGATCTGGCCAGTTACTGTATTGTATGATATAAACAGACAGGTAGATGGGGAGATGGATAAGATCTGTTAATTTATTAGTCAAAAGGGAAATTGAAATGCAAAAAGTGATAACATCAAGGCGCAGGGGGAAAGGGTACATACAGAATACAAAGAAAATACTAATGGATTGCGCATATAATGGTGGTAAATATAATGCGGAAAAGTGAATATGTGGTATAATGCAGCGGATCGAGAAAGGCGCCATAAGAGCGAGGCACTGGGACAGCGCACTGAGGCCGAACTCCATTCAGGGCCCAGGGAGACGAAGAGACAAACTTCTCTCTTCTCCTTCGCTCTGTCTTAAAAGCGCTGCCTTTACAGTAATATCCCTGTGGACGGCAAGGACTTCTCTAAAAAGCAATTTCACGGGTGTAAATTACCTACTTTTATACAGAAGCTGAGCCCAGCGCAGGCCGGGACGCTGTGGGTAAAGGGTATCTGAAAGGTAGCTGCCATTATGGAAGGGATCCAGATGATGAAAACAAACTGAAGGACAGGGGGGCCTTGGCGCGGTGCGCGGGAAGCCGCCCTACAGGCATGCCTGGGGCTGCAGGAGAGCACTGCAGATTAAAGAGCCCCTATTCCTTTTAATGCCTCCAAAGCAGCAGAAAACTTCAGCGCGGGGGGAAAAAAAGCAGCTTCATTAACGCTAAATCAATGGTGTGAGCAGGCCGATTGATTTAATGGCACCGTAAGTGAAAGGGGTTAAAAAATAAGCATCACCTGCAGAGACGTGGGAAGGGACGGACAGTGCGTATCGACGGCACTGCGGAGAGGGGGTTTGTCCAATCGAAGGTAAACAAGGCAGGCACCAGCAGACAGGAGAAGGAGAGCAGGCTGGACGCCCACGCCTCAGACAGGGAAATATTGGCCTTCCTGCTTTGACAGTTTACCCTCTTGGAGGAATTCTGCAGTTTAGCAAGCATGTTTCATTGTAGCACACGCATATCATTAAAGCGTAATTGACTGGACGTGGGTTATAATATATTTTGCTTAATATGCATCTTTAGATATTCTGTAATTCATTTTTAATGGGTTAGCAAAGCCATTTGGCATTGTAACTTGGACTATTTTGTTTGCTATACTCTGCATATATTTATTTTAATTTGTTCAAAGGTATCTTTTTAATTGAAATGAGTTCATGCATTTTATCCAATTTACAATATTAGTTAAATCACTTAATGTTTCCTTGTGACTTCTGTACATAGAGCCATTTGCCTTTTATGCTTAAATTCACATTTTAATTGGCAGTGATTAAAGCAGTGTAATGTTACTTCTGTACTGTGTAGTGTAGGTCAGTGCACTGTCACTGGGCAGTAAAGTGAGCAGGATTTGCAGTATGTACATGAAACAGCAGTTGTGCAGTGAGTATATCACTCCACAATGCTACAGTGGTGAAGGTGAATGCAAGGGTATGCAAAAGGGAGGGGGCCTGTTATACGATTTATTTGTGTATGATTCTCTTTATTTTGTAATTTGTTCTATCTTTTCACGCAGAGAAAGCAGCCTGCAAAATAATTTCAGTTATTGTAGCCCACGGGATCGCATCTCAAACAACACTATCAGTCCGTAATAGTTTTTAATTACTGGACCTCTTTTTATATAAATCATTCTCCTCGTGAAACTCTTTCTGTGTTAAGGCCTATTTGTAGCTGTAATTAAACCAAGAATATGAATTTACTACCTCTTTCAGATTCTCACTGTTTCTGTTTTAGAGCATGATGATTAATGCAAATACATATTGGTTGAGATAACCATTTAGCAGCTAATTTAGCCAAATTTATTGCAACCGCTAGAGCATCTTCAGTTCAGCAAACCCTGACAAGGACATGGCAGCCACTGCCAGCATGTGCAAACTCACAGCTCCCTCCAGTGGTTTGCTTAAGTTATTGCATCCTGAGATACGTTCTCCCATAGAGGCACATATTTCAATATATGAAAACTTATTATTTAATTCATAAATATTTTTAAACAACTGTTTTTTTAAACAACCATCCATAGACCCATTCTCTCAAAAACAAGGAAAAAATGTGCATGAGATTAATTTTTGTCATAATATACTTTTATATGAAACCAAAGTCTGAATGATCCTTGGTAGTTCACGCTGCAGATCACTGGCATGGTCCGTCACGGGTAGGTATAGCGGCAATCTGCTGTGAACGCTGACACAACGTGCCTTTCTTTGGTACGCTTGGACTCCATGAACTCAATGCACCTATCTGGCTAAGCTCACTAGGCATTCTGTCCTCTGCAGTGATGAACAAGGGACAGTGTGTAACCAAGTATTATCGCTGGATACAGAAGAATGGTGGCTATATCTGGATCCAGTCTAGTGCCACTATCGCTATCAATGCCAAGAACGCCAATGAAAAGAACATCATCTGGGTAAACTATGTTCTCAGGTAAGAGAAGCCGATGCTTACCTTATTTTACCATAGGTACCAAGTTTGTTATTTTGTTTATCGTTTCCTTGAAAAATCATCCATTACATTGTTCTGTGTAGTACTGTATTCCGGAGTATTTGGAATTTATAGTACAATCGGAATCTGTTGCATGACAATATTATCCTGGTACATTCATGGATACATAACACTGGCATTTCAGGGCGCTACGTGATTTTCTGCACTTTAGGTAAAAATTCAGCCAAATCTCAATTAAAGGTTCCTTCTCAGATCTCTAGAATTTGTCCTCTCCCTCTCATACACATTGATGGGCAAATAGATTTATCTCCACAATCCCCACTTAATTTCTTTCACCCTTGCTGGCCAGAGTAGTGCTTTGTTAGAGATCATTAGAGAGAGGCATCCTTTGGGGAAGGAAGCCGATCAATCGCAATGCGGGAAGAATAGCAAATACGCCGACAATCCCTGACAACAACCTTCTTAAAGAGCTTTTCTGTGGTCGACTTCTTCATCACCATCCTCTTTTGTATCTGCAGCAATCCAGAATACAAGGACACGCCCATGGACATCGCACAGCTCCCCAATCTTCCAGAGAAGGCCTCCGAGTCATCTGAGACTTCTGACTCGGAATCAGACTCTAAGGAAAACTCTGGTATGCATCATATAAAAATGAGTACCACGCCCAAGAATCAGCCTAAGCGTTCTGAGAATGGCTAACCTGCTGCTGTTATACTTAGAGCCTGGGTGGATATATGGTGTGTTTATCTATTATGAGAGGATAGGGTTGGTTTTTGAGGAATAAGAGATTTGGTTCAGCGGGGGGGATGTTGCTGTGGGGAAGGGGTGACAGTATAGTGAGCCCCCTGTTGCTACACCTCTGTATCTGTGTACATCATTCGGTCTACTGAGCTCCCCAGCTGCCTCAGGCCCAGCCCAGTCTTCTTGGGGCTGGCAGCACTTTCACAAGCACTGACCCTCTCTGTACAAGTCCAAGGTCGCCGGTGTAGCCAACAGGAGCTATACAATTAGCATCTGTTTAAAGGAGAGAGTGCAGGCACGTGTCCTCCCTGGGGAATACATGCTAACTCCCTCTCCTCTCCCCTGCTTTAGCCTCAGACACCTTCCATCTGCTACATATACATATACATACACCTACACAGAAACAGCTTTCAAAGTCTGACATTTTTCATTGGTTTTAACCATAGTTTAAAGCTGTAGGCATGGCCTGTCTCTTCAGAGCAGTACACGAATTTTTATAGCGGCTGCCCTTTGTTTGTTCCTCAGAAGACAATGAGAACTCCAAGTCTGACGGGAAGGGGAACCAGTCGGAGAACAGTGAGGACCCAGAGTCTGACAGCAAGAAGCAGCCAGGCCGGCCCTCGGAGCAGGAGATGCGGCGGCAGGAAGAGGGAGACAGCTCGAGCAACCCTGAGAGTCAGGACAGCGAGGACAGCATGGAGCAGTCTGACGGCGAGGGGGAGAGCAAGGAGGGCCGGCTGGGGCGGCTCGGCAGCCTGCACATCAAGGTAGAGCGGTACTGCGATGGGGAGGCCGTCGAGCTGCCTCACTCGCTCTCATCCGATTCCGACGAGTACGACAGCGCCAAGGACTCGGACAGCGCCAGCGACCTCCACACCTCCGCCTCCTCAAAGCATCAGAAGCGGAAGAAGCGGAGGAAAAAGCAGAAGGGAGACAGCAGTCAGCGACGACGCCTGGCCTCCGCCACCCCCAGCCCAGGGGTCCTGGATTCGGCCCTGGGGGAGCAGCACGGCCTGCTGCCCCCACCCTCCCCTGGCAGTGCCTCAGTGCTCAAGATCAAGACTGAGATGTCAGAGCCCATCAACTTCGACAACGACAGCAGCATCTGGAACTACCCTCCCAACAGAGAGATCTCAAGGAACGAGTCCCCCTACAGCATGACCAAGCCTCCTGTGGCAACCGACCACTTCCCGTCCCCGCAGGGGGGTGGTCTGCAGGTTTCCATCCCTGACTCTGTCCTCACACCCCCTGGCACAGAAGGCACAAGTGCTCGAAAACCTGCATACAGTGGCACCGCCCCTTCCTCAGCCTCGAGCGTGGCCAGCTTAGCCCCACCATCCAGCACCTCTTCCTCCGACCCCCTGTCTCCGCCTCTCTCTGCCTCCCCGCGGGACAAGCAGCAGGGGACTCCAAGTACTTCCAGCTCCTTGCTGTACACCAGCGACCTCGAGGCCCTCCAGAGGCTTCAGGCCGGCAATGTGGTGCTTCCACTGGTCCACCGGGTGACAGGCACCCTAGCTGCCACCAGCACGGCTGCTCAGCGGGTCTACACCACTGGCACCATCCGCTACGCTCCCGCTGATGTTACCCTTGCCATGCAGGGAAACCTGCTGCCCAATGCCCATACAATGAACTTTGTGGATGTCAACAGCCCCAGCTTCGGCATCGACCCCAAGACACCCATGGAGATGCTGTACCACCACGTCCACCGGCTCAACATGTCTGGCCCTTTCGGGGGAGGGGTCAGTGGGGCGAGCCTCACTCAGATGCCGGCGACAAATGTCTTCACCACAGCCGAGGGACTATTCTCCACTCTCCCGTTCCCCGTCTACAGCAACGGGATCCACACCACACAAACTCTTGAGCGTAAAGAAGATTAAAGCAAAACAACAAGACCATATTACTGTGTTCAACTGTCAAAGACAATTTGAGGCATAAGACTGTGTTTCAAATGGGTAAAAAAAAATAATTCTAGCACTTTGAATTTGAGCAAGTGAGCTCATAGTATTAAAATGAATGGTCCCCGTGACGTTCCTCTCTCTCGCTCGCTCTCTCTCTCTCTCTCTCTCTCTCTCTGCTTCTTTGCCTCTGTCCTTCTCTCTCTATACCATTCACGATCTCTCTCTGTACAGACTAAAACGGATTATTCTTTATTGCAAAGAGTGGCTTTTTCACATACAGAGAGCTTCTGAGTACTTGATGCCTGTTCTGTGGTCTCCTGAGATGTACTTTTTATTTGAGTTGATTTTGTTGCATCTTTATGAAGATGCCTTCAATTTGTATATTTAAAGGTAATGGAGAGCAAAACAGTTTTAGCCCAAAACTGAAACGGTTTTAGTCCACATTTTGATGGCGACCGAGGCTGAAGAAGGGAGGTTACCCTGTTTGATATAGTTCAGAGGATTTTTATTGTCATTTCTAATCGGGGGAATAGTATTTTAGAATTAATGTGTTTCTCTTTTTTTATAGCTCAGACATAACTGACTTGCAAATCACACATTTAAAGCAATTTCAGCCGGGTATTGACCTGTGAATAGAATGTTACTATAATATCCCAGGAATTCAAAACTGATCAGTCCAGGATATTCCCAGTTCCATTTACTCTTGCAGATCCATGGTGCTATCATCTGATAACCCTCATTTAGCTGGCTGAAGCAGGTAGTGGTACATAGCTCATGGTGAATGGCAGGTGGGGAGATTTTCTGCAGAAAACTCTTACCTCTAGCTGAGCAGATATAGCTTCATATTTGCCTCTCTTATCAAGGGAATGTACTTGCATGCTCAATCTGATTGAGCTTAAGAATGGATTTTTGAGTGGGTTGATTTTGTTTTTACTCTTTAGTCTAATCTTCTTTTCTCAGTAAAACTGAGGCTAATTTACATCATTAACTTGAAACATTTGTGTTCACAAATGTGTATTTTTAACAGTATTTCATTTGAATGAATTCAGATTTTTTTTTTTGTCCCTATGTACATTGAATGTCATCAGCATCACTCAGCATCTCATAAAGTCTCTGAAATCTCAGATAAGTCAGCAAGATTGTAATAAATACATGCATAACAATCACAGATATGTAATACTGCATTTAAAAATATCACATTCCTAATTTTATCTCTTTGTTGCCAAAAAGTTAATGTCACAGTTTGGTGTTAAAAAAACACTGTGATTCTCATTTTAAGAAGAAAAAAATGTCATAAAATTTAAAAAAAAAAAAAAATCTATCACATCATCTTTTGGCAGCCGCCCATCAAGGCATCTATTACCAAGCGTGAGACCCGTAAATGTGTACAATGTGTAAGTGTCATTGGCTGTCAGTCTCCATGGCGATTTCAATGTGTTAACGTTATTATATGCAGTATATACCAAGCTGATGTAGCTGTTTCGTCCTTTGTCTTCTCTGTGCTTTTTCTCTAGTCTGGGGCCGGGGGGGTCGTATCTGTCCCTCTCCCTCCTCTCTGCAGTCCTAGTGAATCAGTGATTCTTGGAGGTTAGTGGATTTTGTGTGGTGGCCTTCTTATGTAGTGTCACCTTATGCTGCTTCCTTTTGTCTGTATTTCTTTCTGTTTCCGCTATTGCTTTGCTGTTGTGTAGTCTACAGACCTCTCTTTCTCTCAGAGATAAAAAGACTCTTAACTAGCTCAAAGGTTTATGGAGCCATTTGCCACTGAGGAATTCTGGGACTTTAGTTTCCAGCTTGCTTACATTTACAGAATAAAATGATACAAATTTAAAGTAGCACTTAGAACATGTAACAGACTGGAACCATAAAAGCCTCAGTTGTGAAACATTCCCAGAGTCCCTTGTGCTTATCTTGTATGCATTGGGTGTATTTCATTGGTTTCCACCAAACCTGTTGACTTCAAGGACCCTGTAACACACAGGAAAAAAAATCATAATAGTATTTCAGGACAATAAACAATTTTAAAGATTTCTTAAAGAAATGAAAAGACAAAATGTTTCGCACTATAAATCTATTTTTATAGGTGTTTTGGAAATGCATGTTTACTAAGTTGATTGTTTAGTTTACTTGATTTTGTTCGGTCCAGCAGCTTTGTCAACATTCAGTGTTTTTTAGTCTGTCCAGCAAAGGGTGGGGGAGCCTTTGTCTTTTTAACTGAATCAGGCTACTCCCCTACATCAGGAAACAAGTGTCTGTGGTTTCTGTGATGGTGTGTTGTTACTTAAACCCAGGTCATAAGAAATAGGTGTAAAAAATAATAATAACAAAAAAGGAAAATGTGGTGGAATTTAGGTTGGCAGGTGGAATGTTTCGGGGGGTCTTGGTGTCGCCACTTGAGATTTCTGGGATAGTAGATGTTAGCATTTTCTACTTAGTGGGGCATGAGGTTTGGGGAGAGGGGCAGCTCTAAAACAGACACCGTGGACCAGGAAATACACCCATGTGTTACAAAGGAACAGCAGGATGAGCTGTTTTAATGTTTCTGTGTTGTGTCAAAATGATTGCTGGTGATTTAAACTAAAACTAATCTCAGCTGCTGTCAGATACATAGTGTTTAAAAATTACAATATGAAAAAAACACTTCATTACCTGTGAAGACTGTGTCTGTGTTTTTAACTATTTCTTGTACAATTATACAGATTCTTTTATGAGGAATTTGGTGCCAAGTAGATGAATAAGGGGTAAAGGGAATTCTCTTAGTATCAATGTTAACAGTGTTATAAATTCTAAATACAAACAAATTAAAATATTAAAAAGAGAAAACTATGGTACATTTTTATTTTTGTTTGGTTTTGAAAAACATAACTAACTGAAGCTAACTTTGAGTGCCTGGCTTATTTTTTTTAAGAAACATCTTTTTTTCATTGACCATGAATAATGCTGCAATTCAGAAATGTACATACTTCATTTTACAACAGGGTTATTTTATACTTTTGTAGATTCTCATCAGCTCAGAGAAACATGTCATACATGGTTGTCTTTCTGTAACACGGTTTTTTACCATCCTACAGGTGCCATGTTCATAATAAACTTCTCTTAGATTTGTTACTATCTGGCATAATTTCTTTTGCTTTCAGCCATCTTGATGACCGCCACACACCACAGTGATCTGCCAGTTTTTCTTTTTCCCTCCCTTCCTCCCTTTCTTTCGTTCTTTCTTTCTTTCTAGCTTGCTTTATTTTTATGGAGTTAACTGTGACACTGGCCTTTTGATATGTTCTGCTCTCAGTTTTGGTTCTTGTTCTCTTGGTGAATGCTTGGCTTGAGGAACTCCACATGCGCAGGTATTTTCCTGAGAAGAACAACTTGGAGGGCCCCTTGTGTCCCACAACGACCGCACAAAAAGCAGAAGAATAAAAATTGTACCCAAATTCTTTGTTATAAATTTTTTAAAAAGTGGTCCTGTATAGACAGAATGTCTGGTGCTAAAAAAAAAATCCAGGCCAACAAAGAAAACATTATATAAAATTACTGTATTCTTAAACTTTTCAATTATCATTTTAAATGATTAATGCTTACATAAGACAAGTTTGTGAGAACCGTTTCATAAATTTTACCACAGCTGCACCTGGACCTGCAGAGTACTCAGAGTGGCGCTGAACATGGGCACTAAAACATGTAAACGACACCAGCAGTGGCCCTCTCGCCTCCATGGCGATAACAGTGCTTTTGATTGGACCCTTTTTTGTTGGTGTCAGTTTCACCACTGTCTCTGGGTTGTTCATTAGCTTGATCTTACACTAAACTTATAAGCAGTGCTTAATTTGTGCCAGAGCTCGGCTCCAGAACCTCTGGCTAAGAGCAGTCTGCGCTACACCCAATATAATTAAACTTAAAATTAATTTGAGTTAAAATTTGGAATAGATACAAACTGAACTAAAGAAATGTATATTTATAAAATTGTTTGTGTTGTATGACTTTTTTGACATGCATCCACCTGAATTAGTCTGTTTTTCTTATCTGACTTTTAATTTGAAAGGGAAAAATCATACCACACAGTAGGTGGTCGCAGTAGGTCTCCGTGGTTTTGCTCCGGCACTTCAGAGTTTACAATTTAAGTATTACTTATGAGAAATCTAACTTTTAAATTGGGTAAATTTATTCAAAGAAATCCTCACAAAAAATGAAACATTTCTTCTCAAAACACAAATTTTAGCAGTGCTGTGTTCAGAGTTTTGGCAGCCTCCCTTTGCCATGAACAGCACCGTCTGCTTTTATAATACCAGGTGCACATTTAAAGGGATCATTCTTCCATGCAAAATCTCTCCAGATCCTGCAGAATCCTTGGCTCCACAAGCTTTCAATGGCCCTTGCAAAAACTGGATTCTGTGGTCAGTGAACCATTTTTGTGCGCTTTGAATCATTGTCCTGCTGGAAGATTTTAGCGGAAGCCAGTCTTTACAGATTTTCGTATATGATCTCCTGAAGTATTTTCATCATGTTCATATATTATGTCAGTTTATATTTTCAAATCCTGTAGCTACTTCATGCAAACTACTTCATGCCAGTTCTCTCCATATCCTAACTAATTGTGAAATTATGTGAAAAGATTTGAATGTAAGATCAACAGCCATTTTTTCCATATATTTTTGATCAATTTTACCAAAGATGGCAATAATTTTGCAGGGCACTGTAGATATGCATCGTACAAGAAATGGTTTACTATACTAATTAGATCTTTAAAGTTGTAAGTCTGGACAGTTGAGGTGGATACTGTGCCCAAGCAAAAAATAATAATATCATAATTATTCATAAGTATTCAAATGATTAGACAAGATAATCACGTAATTAATTTCATGACTGGTTATGGTATGGAAAAGGCTTGTAGAAATTTGCATTCAGTAGCTGCATGATTTTAAGACAAACTGGCATAATATATGTTTTAAATATACTAAGAACCTATTGCACACTCTTTCACAATTACAGTAAATGATATTCTCTTTTTTGCATCTCCAGCAATACTGTTGGATTTGCTTAGGAGTACATAGGTAATGCAGTGTTTAATAGCAAATAACAAAAAAATGCAGTTGAGTGAGGGGCAGTAGCCAAGGGTTACACCCTCTGAACCGGAAGTAGCTTCAGCTGGTTATTTTCTGTACCTGAAGCTCAGCACTGGGATTGGTCTGGAGTCTAGTCTCTGGGCTTTGGGGGGTTGGGTTCTGTTTGTCAGTGTTTTATTTCTGGTGATAGGTATGCTGTCGACTCATCTGGGTTTGCAGAATGGTGAACAGATGTTCAGCCTTTTTTTCCTACCCAGCAAAAACTGCTTCCCAGCTCTACAGCAACTAGATTTACGTTTCTGTTTTACTTGGCATTACATCATGTTTTGAGAGTGAGGGTTGCATGTCCAACACTTTATGAGTCAAGAAAGAAAGCCCAGTTGTGTTTACTGACAAAAGAAAGTTATATATATGCGTGTGTGTGTGTGTTTCGTTTTAAAGTGTGTTTTTTACTTCTTTACTGAAAATAAGTGAAGGTCAGTGAGTCTCAGGTTTGAAAAATAAATATTTGTACAATTTGTACAATATAAATATTAAAATGGGTAACACTCTAACATAACAATAAGAGCTAAAGCAATTCAGCTGTA
>JAODLC010000028.1:5646662-5664441 GCA_026781145.1 Hippopotamyrus pictus | reverse complement strand
TTAACCAGTTTACTGTATGTATTTGTGTCAATATCATTAATGTAAATTAGGAACAATAGTGGTCCTAAAATTGAACCATGCGGTACCCCACTATGAACGGAGGTCCACTGTGACATTGTGCCTCTAATAACTACTCGCTGCTTCCTGTCAGTTAACCAGTTTTCACAGAACAAATTAGCACATGTCCCAAGCACAAACAGGAGATATTATATTGTCAAAGCTATGACACTACTTGGTTCAAATATTTATCAGAATGCTCCATAAGCACTAACCATTTTCCCCAGCCATTTCTTGAAATTCCACAGCTGAACTACGGCTCTGAACCATAACTCTATAACCGTAAAAATCCTAAATTGCCTGCCAGCCTAAAAGAGGATCTTTACATGAAATTGCCCAAGTTCCCGTATGAGCCATTAAAAACCAGAACACATTTTATATGCTGCCAGAGCTCAGTCAGGCACATACTGGGTGACACGCGACGTGAAGCGGGGACCCACCTTTTAGTGTAGGATGGCTGGACTTCGTGCGGATTCCTCCTGTCGGACCAGAAGAACAGCAGCCGGTCAAACAGCGGCTCGATGTCCGCTACGTAGGATTTCCCTTCGGGGAATATTCGAAGAACTCCTCCATGTTCCTAAAGAGCAATAGAAACAAGATAAGTGATCATTAGTTGCCTAGCAAGATCAGACAACTCAAATTACGCATTACTGCAATAATAATGTTAGAACCAACAGCTCACAGAAATATGTAGACATAAGCAAAGCTAACAGGTGATAACAGAAACGGTTTAGCGTACCTTGGCATCCCAGTTCTTGTTCAGGTAGTAGATGCAGGTGACACAGCGGCCATCTCCGTTGGGATTGTCCACGTGCTTTATGTAGCCTGTGCCATTTCCTGGGTAGCAGGCCACCATTGCCTGGATGGAAACATGGCCACAAGTATAAATCAGCAAGTCTGAAAGAATTCTAGGAGACAGACAAAAACAATATACACGCAAAGCAAAATCTACCAAAGATACAGAATGTAAAAAGGAAAAATGAATAGTTGTAACAAATTATGCTGATTTTCCAGGGGGCAAAGGATCCTTGGAGGACCTTAAATTTCATCTCAGGCAATTGAAGCTCTTCTGCTCCACAAGAAATACAGCGAGACCTCTGGGCAATAGCCCAGCATGCCGAAGTGATTCATTTAAGAAAGGTGGTAGAGGGAGGGGAAGAGGGAACGCCCATCTTAAAGAGATTGCCCAGCATGCAAACAGAAAGTGGCTGAACACTGTGCTTTCTCTACTGGAAACAAGGTGAGCAGAGAAAAGTGTAACTTCACCATGGTCCTTTCATAATCAACTCCACAGACCATAGTGCAATAGACAGTGCATTTAACTGGAGCAATACTCAGCAACACACATGGACACCACTACCCAGGTATCAGCTATTCCTCTTAGCCCAGGCACACAGGGAATGCCAAGAACACAGGGAATGCCAAGAACACAGATTTATGTTAAAAAAAAAACACACAGTTTTAAGTAAAATAACTAAGACTACAATGCACAAAATACCTTCCAGAGTAAAATAATAATAATAATAATAATAATAATAATAATAATAATAATAATAATACACAAAAATACATATCGGTAGATCACAATTTGTGATATATCCTAAGAATTCATCTAGATACAGTAAATATCAGTAAAACTTAGAACTGTAATCAGCAAATTTCATTTAGCTTAGTCTTAGAAAAAAAAAATCACTACAACATCCCCAAGCGTGAAACTGTCCTAAGTCTGACCTCCATCCTCAGACAACAAACACTTCCACACCCCCACCCTGAGACGGCTCCCCACCCCAAGACCAGCTCCTCAGGAATCCATGTCTGAAGATCCCATAATTCTGAACTCAGTTTTAATTAAGTGCACTTAAGTCCCACTTTGACTGATATTCATCTGGGACAGATGGAGCCCTCAGCATTGAAACAGCTACAATCAACAAGAGAGTGACAACTCAAAATGCTGCCAGACCTGCAGACAACTGAAGTCATTCAGTCACCGAAAGGCAGCCATGGTTTTGATGGAACCAGTCATATTGAACCAAGGCAGCTATATCCCACAGTTGTTCAATCCACAAAATCTACAAGAAAGAATATCAAGTACGATACACAGTAGGAATATCAAGTACCATAAAAATTCCATCCATCCATCCATCATGCCAAATTTTCCCCTCCTGTTACAGCAGCAAAGATAGAACCCCTGCCGTCAGACTAGCACAGCACAAACAGCAGCACTGGGTCATGTGGGGATATGGGGGAGGGGGTGTCAGGGGGCGTGGCCTACACAAAAGCCTGCTGGCTGGCTGCCAAGGGTAAGAAGGTTTAATGACAGCGCTACGTGTCGAGCGTGAGGGAGCCCTGTCCCCACGCAGCCCGAGCAGAGCTGGAACCCACATGTGTGGAGGAGGCAATCTGCATTTTTCACCTCTCAACCCCCGAAGAACCAGTTGCAGGAAATCACCGCGTAATGTGTGCATCCATGCATTCTCCATCATATATCTTTAAGGGATTTATGCAACACTGTAGCAATACTCATTTCACAGATTTACAATCTGCTAACACTGACAGCTTATGAAGATATATTGTAGCATTTCAGGGATCATATAAAATATTACCTCAAAGTTATTACTGAATTTTTTTTTTAGATAAAAAGTTGCCTGATCTGGTGGTTTTTTTTTTGTCACTCAAGGTAATCTAACAGATACTATCTTACTACGGTTGGCTATCCAACTTTCAAATTATCCACTACCATAAAACCAGGTTTCAAATGGTGTTATATGTAACAGGCACTATTAATTCAACATTTTACATAACTAAAATTTAGTATAACTCAAAATAACTATAGGATTCCACACAAATTTTAGTCAATAACTCCACAATAAGCATGTACCACTGAAATACTTCACATTTCGAAATTGCATATGTGCAGTCTTTTTTTCCCCAGACTATTCTTCAAAGGGACGCAGACGGGACTCGGGAGTCTGCAGCTGATCTGTGGCCCTGAACAGTGCGCGCTCCATTTCCTGCCGCACAGTGCGGCTTCCTGTGTGTGTAAACAAAAAGCGCGTATGGCCCTGCTCTGCTCAGTGTCTGCAGTCACGTACTGCGCAGACTTGGAATGACACGGCACATGTGGCTTAACCACCTGCTGCAGAGTTGCAAGGGGGAGGTGGGCCGCATCCCAGAGTAAAGGAAGACAGATGACTAATAAAGCGGAAGGGAAAACTCCGTGACAAGTGAAAGTAAATAGAATAAAACGGAGCGATCCGAGCACTAAAATGAAAATTTCTGCATATTGTGACAAGTGTGTGTTATATATATCTAAGATCCACATATGAGAAAATCCCCGGTTAGACTCTTAATTAAAGAACGGCATGAGATCAACGATTCACCTTATTTAATATTTTTTAGCTATTCGTATTATACTTGCAAACGGGGATACAGTGTAACTATTCATTAGACGCTAGGATTTAATTAGCAAGTATCGACATGCCTAAGCTCGACATTAATGACATTATAATAATATATTTACCTTAGATCTTTCTCGGATGTTGTTCTTTCCAAGTCTCCCGATGCAGAACATTACCAGCTTGTCGATTAATGAAAGCAGGAAATTGATCGCTTCACAGCCCTTTTCAGTACCACTAACCCATGCTATCTTATCGCCTCTGATGTGCCTTTTGGAAACCCCATATCTTCGACCGGCAAGCTGGCCATCGTGTAAAAGACCAGAATTGTGGATTTCTTTCACTTGGTCCAAAACGCAACGTCCGATTAAGTCTCCGAGAAAATTATCAACATAAAAGAAACCGTAATTCAGTAAACAAGGGACAACCCGATCCAAAGCCAGTCTCTCCAGATCTGCATCTGTAACAGGCTGGAGAAAAGGCATTTTAAACTAGGTATATGTACCGCAAAAATATAGGATTAAAAAACGCGTTTAAATGCTGAATTAAAATGGACGCAAAGTCTACTGCTTCCAATGTATCAGCTACAAGCAGACTAACAGTTTACTACAACAGATTAGATGAGAAGAGGCTGCGGAAGAAATACAGCAAATCTCATAGGAGTAAAGTGGGATCTTGTTCGTTTCTCCTTTGCTCATGAAGTTAATGGCATGTTTATAAAGACCAGGACAGAGGCAGGCATAAGTATTGTGAAGGGAAACGTGCAGGATATGTTGTAGCTCCTCCGGAGGCGGGGTCACGCTTATCCTTATTCGGCTTTTTGCGTGGCACTAACTTTTGCGCTTTTTTTTTTTTTTTACCGTATTACAGTAAAGCAAGGTAAATTTAACTTACTTTCTCTGCCCCATGTACAAATATCGGCCAATATCACAACCTTCAAGTAATATTAAAGCTGAATTCATTGAGGAATAGCTTTAAGAGGCATCTATTAGACAAATATTTCTGAACACATCCAATCCAACAACATTATTAAATTAAAATTACAAATACGATCGTGTGCATAAACACATTAGGTTCTGCGTAAAATAGTCGTTATGTAACACTGCAAAAAATGTGGAGGCCTGGAAAGGGAGTGTCTGTTTGAGTGAGCGCTATAGGGCTCTCCTCCGCCATTGAGGACTCCGCGAGGCGCATGTAGCCCTCGCTGCTCGCTATAAACCGGGGGTGGCACATGGCCAAAAACCCAGGCTGCACCTAATATTTTCCTTTTTCCACGTCAGAAAGCCAAAATATTGTTTATTTTTTTAAATCACGAAATACATGCTCACAACTACAAATATTAAGCAAACGCGTATACATTCATTATCATTTCATAATAAAAAGCATAAACTTGTAATATAATAAAATCTCTACTACTTTATCTCTGCAGTATATTCCATATCTCTGTATATTTGTACATTATTCAGTGCGTCATTTACACGTTTGTTAGAATATTTAGTTGGCATTTTTCTTACTGTTGATATAAACATTTTTTATTTAAGGTCTGTTAATCAGCTGATTTAATTGTTAATTATGTATTTACATGCTTCCATTGGGTAGGTAAGTCATTGTCATATATTTATAATGTATGATGTGTTGTCAGAAAATATAGTTTTTGTACAGTATTAGCCTACTTTTGAAATGCTCTTTTAAATATTTATACACCCTGTTTTGATCACTTTTAAGTCCTCAAAAGTCAGTGTCCTCATAAACTCTGATTCTCAAAAATACTAGTGTTTCACATTAAGCATATATATACCCACCTTATGTCTTCCCCTAATTTTGTACTTTCCTAGTTTGCCGTCAGCGTACGTGATGAGTTTGTCCATTTTTGTTAGAAGAAAGCCTATGTTTTCGCAACCTCTTTCGTTCCCCTCCACCCACGCAATTTTGTCTCCCCGAATGGACTTGCTTTTGCCAAACTGTGGGCACGCCAGCTCCCCGTCTTGCAGTTTACCATCCTGCTGAAGATGTATGACTTCTTGAAAAATTCGCTCTCCAATCTTATTACCGAGGAAATTGTCCACTATACAAAGACCGTATGAATTCATGCATGGCACTATATACTGCAGGACCAACTTGTGAGTGTTCAGGCGTTTATGCTCTTTGGATTTTGGATGGTTGCTTCGTGGTCTTCTCAGGGCACACGGGATGACTGCTCGATCTCCGTCTTCATTATCGGTAATTTTTTCACTACTTGTGGAAGTGGAGTCCGTACACCTGTGGACAGGTCCCCCTGTCTCCTCCCTACCTCTCATACCTCTGACTTCGGAAGTATTGGCGATTGTCTTTAAAAATGTTGTCTTGTCTTCTGTAATGTTTCCTGTCGCGTTACTTCCTACCGATGCTGTCATTTGCTTGTTAAATCAACAACTTCTTGCAATGCTGGGTGACCTGCCTGGCGCTACGTGAAAAGTGCCATGTTCCCAGCCTCATAAAGCCCATTCAGTGCGACGCCCCTATTGGAGAATGCGCACTTGATCCCTCACTGGCCGGGCAGGGAGGGGGGGATGTCTCGGCGAAATTTGATTTTGTTATTGTGACGTGAAGATCATAGCATCGTCAAGAACCTCGCGAATTCTCAGTTTAATTAGAAGTCAGTTTTATATTATCAGGGACGAAAACTCCTATCTGAAGATTGTATCCTATAATTAAGTTGCAAACCGTTTTATCCCAGAGAATTTCCTGGAGTTTACAATTTAGCTAACTGCAGGTTATTTGGGGTTTATATGTATAGTTTTTGATATTTCATTTCATGTTACCACCATTCAACTCAACGGTATGTAAGCCCATATTGTGACATTTGTTTAAGTGAACATTTTTTGTTGGCGAGTGCATGCTACAGCTAGGTGTAACGTTTCTAAGAATTGAACCTAAGTGCGAGCTTATTTATTAAAATACAATGACGCACGAACTGCTGCCTTACCAGCACTTCGATTTTCCATTGGTCATGCCAAGTTTTACTGAGACCTGGGCACTTTTTGCAATAAATTAATAAATTGGGTCGGGAACAGCTTCAGAAGGTACGACATCTAATGAGTATTTTTTGTCCTTTCTTTTTAAATAATGATTTACTCAATAAGGGTGGGTCCGGGGGTATCATTCACAGTTTTAGAGACGGCGGTTTCAAATGTTTCCTCAGCTGTAGCTTTTTCTAATTTTGATTGTAATTTAAATGATGTGCTTATAAATGTCAGCTGATGATGCTTTTAGCTTAAGCGATCAGAGTTAGTATGCCTGGTCTAACACTTAGGAGGGTAACTGAGCTACAATAATTTATGGTCAGATTTATTTATTTATTTATAGTTATCACCAATCCCACATACTTACATAGCTACACATATTTTTTCTTTTGTCAGCAATGTGGTGGGAGAGGAATGAAACTCTGGCATAGCATCAATTCAGTATTTAAACTTACATTATCATCCGAGGGGCGGCATGGTGGTGCAGTGGTTAGCACTATTGCCTCACACCTCTGAGACCTGGGTTTGAGTCTCCGCCTGGGTCATGTGTGTGGAGTTTGCATGTTCTCCCCGTGTTGTCGTGGGGTTTCCTCCGGGTACTCCAGTTTCCCCCCCACAGTCCAAAGACATGCTGAGGCTAATTGGAATTACTAAAATTGCCCATAGGTGTGCATGTGTGCGTGAATGGTGTGTGAGTGTGCCCTGTGATAGGCTGGCCCCCCGTCTAGGGTGGTCCTTGCCTTGTGCCCATTGCTTCTGGGATAGGCTCCAGACCCAGTAAGGATAAAGCGGGTTGGAAATGGATGGATTATCTTCCGATGCAAATTGCACACTATCCATGCTTGGTAAGTGAATGTATATTACGGTATGGATAAAAAGAGGCCATAGCACTATAAAATATTATGGAATACATAAAAGTTAGTCCCTGGATGTGTTTTCTTCCCTTTTTTCCCACGATTTCACTGTAAAGGAATGCTGGCACCATTATTCTGCTGTATGTAGTACCATCATTTTTGATTTAAAAAAAAGCAATGAACCACCCAATTATACAAAATTTCATTTAACCTTACATTTAGAGATGTCTGAGGGGTATTCAAGTGTGCAAAAAAAAAAAAATCAAAACAATGTAGTTGACCACCATTATCCCAAATAATGTTGAACAATATGAAACGTAACATGGACGTATCATTGACAGTTTCATTATAGATTATAGGGAGTATTAATAACTGGCCTTGTCCTCCTGATTGTTTTGTTCTAACAGTGAGTTATTTCATGAGAAGGACCAAAATAGAACAAAAGTCAGGATGACAAGGGGCAGTGTGTCCTTATAGCACTGCATTTAGGCACTATACAGCATTTTCACCTCCATATGTGAAGGTGAAGTTGCCTTTGGACATTTTTAAGCATAGATATCCAGGGAAGTCACAAAAGGAAAATAAATCTTTTTTTATTGCTAGGTCAGAATAAAAATATATATAAATATAATTCTACATATATAAATAGCATTATATTTAATACCAGCATTCTGTCACGTTCTGCCCAGCATGTCCACCTGACCCTCCTGTCTCCTCCCTAGTGTGACCCTAACGAGCCACACCTGTTACTCATTTGTCTTACCTCTTGTTCCTCTCGTTAGCTCCCTCGATAGTCCTGTATATACATGCTTCCCAGTCCTGTGTTCCCCAGTCCGCTCATTAACATCGCTCCTTCTTGCCATCTGTGGCCTTCCCCATAGTACTCCTCTCATTTGGATCCCTCGTGGTCCAGTTTATTTCCAGTCTGTTTAGTTTCAATTTAATAAAACCTCTTTTGTTTAATCGAAATGCCTGCCCTCAAGTCCTTCGTCCCATGTAATGTGATACATGTCTTCAACACCAATTCAAGGAGATATTTCTGGATCAAAGACCATGTATGCAATAGATTTGGCAATTTATAATCATTACAATAATATGTGCAGAGGGTATGTGATTTGTGTAGCTTAAATTAAGGGGAGCTTATGTGCAGGTAGACTCAGTGACGTACGGACAGAGGAAGGAATCCATAAGGAATGTATATCATATCTAAGGGTTCAAGTTTCCGAACTTGCTTAGAGTTTGATCTGGAATCAGTGATGTCAATATTGACTTAAAATTATATATAATTCAATGAATTGATATACAATGAATGGAAATTATGACTGGAGTATTTTAAAGTACTAATGACAAGCTTGTATATTGCAGCATGGAAAATTACATAGCAAGTGAAACTAAAAACTAAAATGATTATATTTAGCATGTGTGATGAGCAAGTGTCTTCTTTTTGTGCTCTTGGGAGTAACTTATTTACAGTTCATCCCACCCATTGCATTATAAAACTGTTTGCAGTAGACATTGTAGTCATGGTGAGAGTGAGGTCACTTGGCATCTTAGTCAGCTGGCCAGTGACCACTAAAGCTGTGCATCACCCCTAAGTCTAGCTCTGTCTGAAGGACTTTTAGACCAGTTTGGGTTTCCTGGCACCACCCTGCAGTCTGGAGGTATGCAAGGGTACGTGAGGCAATGCACTCTCCAGCAAGAGTGCACTTTATTAACAGTTAGGCTGATAAAGAAATCAGCGTGTGCACGGGCTTGGCCGCCAGCAAGCAGCCCTGTGCCAGTAAATAGCTTTGTGTTGACTTCGTCTGCCTGATAACAATCCCAACACAGATTCTATACTTACAAGACCATCTTTGCTCCTAGAACTGCTCAATGATTTCCTTTGTCTGGAAGTGTTGGACAGTGACGTATGTTTTTTGTTAGAGAGCCAACAGGAAAGATTGCTTTTTTCGTTCTGAACTTAATCACACAAATCAATCCAGAATGTTGTGACCTTTTCTTCACGGAAGCTCGGCACAGATATTTTAATGAAATTCCTCACTATTAAAGGAACTTTTACCATGGTGCAAAATACTTCTCTTCTTTACATGGCTTAAGAAGCCTTTAGCTTTTAGAGTGAAGCAGCGTGTCCCTGGCAGTGGAGAAGTCAGATGCAGAGAGGCACGATTTTCATTACTTTTACATGGGACAAAAATGCAATTTGGAAATTTTATGATCCATTAGCAGCTAATAAACAGCTTGAGGGGCCTGTTGCATTCCTCATTCAAATAAAATCACAAAATATGTATTGGATTCAGGTCCTCAATGAACAGAAACATTGATTTTCTGGTCAGACAACTCTTGTGTGTGCTTGCAGCCATTTTTTTGGGAGGGGGGTTGCAGGATGTTGAATTTTTAAAATTTTTAAAGGTGAATTCATTGTTTTCTCCTCAGAATAGGATTTGCACTTTAAAATGTTACAGAAGTTCATCAAAGCAACATTAAATGGCAGTCTGTAATCTATGTGACACCAAAGTGCTAAATTCTTCTTGGAGACATCTTGCCTGGTGTCACGCCCACAGGGGCGGGGCCAGACGGAAGCTCCATGTTACCGGCTGATTAGATCGGGTTTAAAAGCAGTTCTTCCGCAGGAGTCCCGTTGCGAAGTATTGAGCCGATGTTCTCGTGCCGTACCAAGCGTTCTATCTGTCTTTGGTTAACCCGCTTCTCCCTGCCTTGCCTGTCAGCCCACTGTGTTATCCCTGCCTCCTTGTCTCTCCTCCTCAGACCCGTTCCCGACCCTGACTTACCCAAGTACCCAGGTTCTTCGTCTCCTTCCTCGTGTTCCGTGTCCCCGTGTCTTCGTGTCGGACGGATTACCCCTGGCTTCGACCCCGGACCTCGACTTCTGACCACGATCTTTGCGCGCCCCTCCTGTACCTCAGCACCGGCTCTACACGAGTGGAGTCCCACTCGCGCCTCCTGCCCTGACCGTACCATCCAGGCAGAAGGACCGGTTTCCCGAATCCCGGTGGGATTGCTCACCAGAGGAGATCGCACGTCCCGATTCCTAATAAACCATTCTGTCCCTGCATTTCTGGATCTCCGCTCTCTTCCTTCCACGGACATATATATTGCTGATGCTAAACACTAACTTATAGCCCTGTGCAATGGAAAAGTTGTTTCATTGTTGCACAACTAATGAATATGTCCAAATATTGGAATCAACAGAGCTGCGACCATGTAGCTTAGCAGTGATTGCAGACAATAAGTATGACTCAGTCAAACTGTACCTAGCATCATAAAAGACTGCTGCCTAGCAGCTGTTCTCCTGCCTAGTGGCTACAAAAAAGAATACTATGTAACAAAACCATCTGTCTTCCATAGCCAGTTATCCAGAACAGAGGGTCACAAGGAGCCTAGCACCTATCCCAGCAGGCACAGGGAACAAGGCGGGGGACGAGATGCCAGTCCAGTGCAGGGTACACACTCATTATGGACAATGTACATTTTTGCAAACATGGAAATAGGAAGAACATGACAACTACAAAGAGGAGAAGAGAAGCCAAAAGATATTTCAAATGTACGGGAACGTGACTTTTAAAAGAGACTGCAAACAACTGAAGATAATTCAAAGTGCTGAACAAATTACCTCAATTGCCTACAGATTAAGAGACCAGTTTGCATTTCAATACCAAAGAAAGGAGAACTGACAAAGCATGCAAGCTATCATATAATTTGCTTCAGATCACCTGCCTTTAAGGTTACCGTATACGTATTGCATATTAGAGCTCAGCATAGAAAGATTATTTTGTAATGTAAAAAGTTGGATTCTGGAAATGCTGAAGAACAAGAGACATCATAGATGATTCATGGTGGATAAAAAAACCAAGGAATACCAGAAGGAGGTCAACATGTGCATTATTGCCTTAGATTGTGTTCAGTCATGGCATTCTGATGACACAATTTCAGCAGAAAACAAAGAAAATCTGAAGACACTTCTAAGGAATTTAAGGAACAAAGTGAAAAGATGGGATTAGGGCTAAATATGCAGAAGACAAAGGATATGATCACAAAGTTAACTAAATTTAAGTGTGCCAGTTTCACTTAGAATGATAGATAGAATGATAGATAGAAGATTAGAATGATAGGCAGCTGATAACTAGGCAACTGTAAACTGATTGTGTTTTGTATGATTCGAGTTGTAGCTAGGTTTAGTCTGCCAAATACTTAGAAATCCCTTGAAAGTCAGAAAACACGCTTTGGGTTCTATACTAAATGTTTCCCTGAGTTTCAGACTGCATGGTGCATTTAAAGGTCAGAAGTACAAGTAAAAGTTTAACAGAAGTATACCTCATAAGATTCTGACTTTTGAACTTCTATGAGTTCATCGCTGCATTTGACACTTATCACATATGTCTGCTGGAGAGGAAGTGTAACAGAAGGGGACAATATTAACGAAGAACAGGGCATATTTATCCAGTAGAGGAACTAAGGGCCCCTTAGCAGATGAACTGCCACTTCAGCTCTGAGAGAGCTTATTTTAATCCTCATGCTGGCTGTACATTTTGTTTGCGCCAGACTTGGGTTTGAGTGGCAGTCAGTCCTGGGGTATGAGTGTACATGGGAATGTCCTCATCTCACAGTTTCAGATGTATCTGAATTCACTTTGAATCCCTGCCAGGATGTTGATTTTCGGTAGGTTATCAAAGTGCACCAGTTTGTACCATCACCCCCTTTCTGTCGCAGCAGTGTAGCTCTAAGTGCAATTTGATTGTCAGCTTGCATTCAGGGATGCTTGCAGCTCTATAGTGGTAATGGGAGTTTTCATTTTTATAATAGATGTAACTATAAATAGATTTAGCTATAAATGAATTTTGGAACAAAGTGATCAATATTATCGGCATTTTAAAAAAAAAATATATATAGTTATTTATATTTCTTCTATTACATTAATATGGCCACCTACTCTTTGTAATTTAATTACAAATATAGTTATTATTAGTTTGATTTCGATTTTATTCAAAATAATATTTGGATTAGATGCATATAAAGTATAAATGTAATTAAATTATACATATAAATTAAAATGATCTGTATAATGTAATATGAAGTGTACATTACAAATAATGATAGGATTTTGATAATTTTCCAGATACCTATTGCCCTTGTATACTTATATTACAATAAGATAATTTCCACATTTTCTTAGTTTTAAAGTAATGGATATTTTTAAGTATCCAGTTGACCTTTAATAGGTTTACGTGCGGGTATTCAGGGAACATCCTGTTTGTTCAGATACAGCTACAAATATAACCTCCACCCCCAAAGGCGCTGGGTGACAGCTAGCCGCACCAAAATAAAGGCACTCAGTTACCTGATGTGACATTAATCTATTACTGAGGACACTTAGCTGATGCTAACTGGGTTGCTGATGTCCAAGTCTCGAGTGACAAGCATTAATATCTTGCTTATTAGAAATGATTCATGGGTGTATGATGTGAAGCTTGAATGGCCTCTTCTGTCAAACATTATATTAGTGAAAAGTAGCAAAATGCTTAGTTCCGAAGTAATGTAAGATAATGATACTAGGATTTGAGATGATAGAACAGACACTCTTGAAGATGAACCAAAACTTGCTCTAAAGACACAGCAGAGTCGTTACATTTAAAATTTTGAAATTTAACGAAGACCTGAATATTCTGGCTACTAATTGCTGCCCCGATCCCACAACTTGTGATACTTCAGTGTTCATTGTGCTCATATGCAGTACTCTGACAGTTACTCGTTACCCATAAGAGATGCAAATCTCAACAGACAGTATTGTGATTAAGGACATACAAGAAATTTGAAAGTTTATGGACAGCGCTAGAGTACAACATTTAAAAAAGAAAATTAAATTTAAAAGGGTAATGTTTTACTAGATTAATGAAGCTGCAGTTGAAGCCCCAAAGTGTCCATGTGTAGACATAACTACCAAAAAATAAACACAATCAATCCCTCTATCTATTTTCAGACCAATTACCCAGTAGGCTACAGGGTCACAGGTAGAATAGGCCGCACAACATGGGAACACCCTTAATGGGATGCCAGTCCTAACTGAATGTCTTTGAGGATAGCAGTGTGTGACTTGGTGGGTTTAAACTCTGTGCCTGTGATCGGAAGGTCGCTGGTTCAGATGCTTTGGCAGAGTGATGCTTCCAGTGGACCCTTGAGTAAGGCGTTTAACCACAATTGCTTCAGACATGACCGACCCTCCACTGTCACCCCCAAACTTCCTCTACTAAAGGGGGCCACTGGCTGGGAGGACTTCTCCCAGGGGACCACGCAAGATATTTTTATGAGCTAAAAGAGAAATGAGAGAGAGGAATAAACGATGTAACATCAATATTCCATAAGAAGAGGTCACTAAAAAGTAAAATTACAAAATGAAATAAGAAAGGTTGACCAACAGGATTTAATAATTAATTAAATATATTTCATGGGCCATGTAGAATCAACATGTGTGGCCGGTGAGTTTCAGACTTGTCCGCTTACCTGTGTGTATGTCTCATGGAGAGCAAGATGGGATAGATTACAAGGCACTTTTCTAAGGCATTAGTTTGGTTTCAGCATTAAACAGGTTTTCGAACCTGTGGCCTTTCACATGTATGGCAACAGCACCACCCACTGCGAATTCTCCTGCAACATGGGGGTATTAAAATTTAAATATAAAAACTATATAAACCACATAAGTACAAATTTAAGTAACAAAGAATGTTTTTTTTTTCTGGAAAATTCTGTGTATAGTAGGCTACTTTACTGAATATAGATGGTCAGCATATTCTGTATGCTTTGGTTATTTCCCAGTCCACAGAGTCCATGTGACTCTAGCACTTGACATTACTGGAATGAGTTAACTGATTATTGACTTGCCAACTGAAAGAATGCAGAAAAATAAGTTTTAAAATGTGTCTTTGAGTAAAAATATCCAATATATATGAAACTTAATGACAGATGAATATGAGGAGTTTTATTTGTCATGGACAGTTAATACAAACCCTTTACTATTTATAAATTGTCATATGAGAATCTACAAGTTCTCCATTTACTCTGAAATTCGGCGGAATTATATGTTTCACTACATACTCACCCATTCATCTGATCAATTAAATTACAAAGTTATTTAGATGTTACTAGAACAGAGGATCAATACAGGATCAATAGTGTACAGCAGTGTACATTTAGGGCAAACCTGATAGGAAAGTATATCAAGTGCAAACTCTTTTGGAAACCTTATCTTCGGGTTACAAGGTGATGCAGATTCAGCAGTGGAAAATAATGATGAAAAAAATTCTGTTTTTGTATCAACACATTCTTAAAACAAAAGAGTCATTATATCTTGTGACTAGTAAAGTTCAAGGCCTTTAACCCAAATTGCTCCAGGGAATGTCTCATCCTGTTTTCTCACTTGTATGTCGCTTTGGATAAAACATCTGCTAAATAAATAAAACGCAAATGTAAATATAGAAAGGTTTAATTGTTCATGCAGTATGCTTACTGACAGGTATCATGTAGAGCATACATTCATATAGATTAAATAGTTATCATGATTTCAAGCATGCATACATGTAGCTCCTAAACACAGGGCATCATTACAAAGTCCTCCACAATTACCATCACTGCCTCACCACAGCTGAATCCCTATACATCTAACATCCCATCATATATGTGCCAAAAAGGTGACTACTAACCACATCATCTTATAATAAGGAAAGACATGGTCCTGAGGTCACCAAACTGGACCCCTCTGCTCCTTGGCTGCCCCTAAAAATTCTGTCCATGAAATTTATGAGCAGAATCGGTGACAAAGGGCAGCCATGCCACCACCCCAGTTTGCCAATCCAAAATTACTGTTCCCAACCGCCAAGCAATGTTGAAGAGAATAGTCTAATATCAAGAGCTTTCAGGAACTCAGAGCAAATCTCATCCACCCCTTGGGCCTTATCACTGAAGAGTTTTTTGATTACTTTAGCATCCTTGGCCCTGATGAATGGGTCAGTCCTCTTCTGAGTCATTCAACTCTATTTCCTCCAAGGACGGCATGTCAGTGGGCTTCAGAAGATTCTAAAAGTACTCCTTCCCCTGCCTGACTATATCCTCATTTGAGATCAAATGCTGCATCGCCCCCTAGAAACAGCCTGGGCAAAGCCCTGCTTCCCCCATCCTCACCAAACTCCTCCCACACCCAAGTTTTTGCTTCCACAACTGCCAAAGCCACATTTTTTTCTTGACCTGCTAATACCTGTCAGCTGCTTCAGGAGTCCCACAAGCTAACCAAGCTTGGAAGGCTTCTTTCTTCAGCCTGATGGCTCCCTTTACTGCTGGTGCTCACCACAATCTTATGGATACAGCTCTGCTCAACCGCTTGAGCAATGGAGGCCTGGAACTCCTCCCACTGGAGCTCCACGTCTCCTGGCTCCCTCAGAGTAGTTCTGACAGAAGTCCAAAGGAGCCTATGTCAGACACTCCCAGCACACCCTCACCAGGTCTATCCGGCATCTACCCCCACCATCTGATCCAACTCACCACCAGGTGGTGATCAGCTGACAGCTCAGCTCCTCTGTTCACCTGAGTGTACAAGACATGCAGTCACAGGAACAGTGATAAGGTTACAGAATCAGTCATAGAGCTACGGCCTAAGGTACGCTGGTGCCAAGTGCACTTATCAATACCCTTATGTTTGAATATGGTGTTCGTTATGGACAAACTGAGGTTAGCACAGAAATCCAATAACAGATCACCGCTTCGGTTCAGATCAGGCTGACCATTCCTCCCAATCACAACCTTCCAGGTTTCACTCTCATTACCCACATGAGAGTTAAAGTACCCCAGTAACAATGGAGTCCCCAGGGGGGGCACTTTCAGCACCCAACCCAAAGTCTCTAAGAAGTCCCGACACTCTGAATTCGAGTTTGGTGCATAAGCACAGACAACAGAGGCAATGTAAATTGTATTGTCTTATTAATTGACTTATTTTGTTTGTTTTGTTTGTTATCTTGCTGTAGTAAGCTGTACTAGCAAACATTTCTACTAGCCTTGGTCACGTAACAATTGTGATTGTGGTTATCAAGGATGTGTGAGACGAAGGTGCAGGCAAATATATTGTCACTATTGTCAACGTTCATTAAGGAAAAAGGGAAGAAATATGCAAAGGGGTTAGTTGGGAAGCAGGATTCTCTTCAGGATGGTCGTTCTCTGGTAGTCACATGGGCAGAAAGACCAGGCACCAGTGGCCTGGCCTTTCCTGTTCCTCCTGACCTTCTCCCCAATGCATGATTTAAGCTGCACTCAGGAAGACAGTCCCATCCTCTCGTTGGGGCAATTTGTGGCCACCAGCCATGTCCTATTGGCTCTCTTTGTGATAAACTATGAGGAAGCCATAGTTACCTTAAGCCCATGTGTTGCTGATCGCCCCCTGCTGGTGTGGGTGGCTTTACTGTGTACTGTCATGTTAGAAGGTGTTACTCTGTAGAGACAGTGTTGCTCTAGATGCTTCAAAAACAGATGTTAAGTGCATTTCTTAATGTAACAGTACATACAGTTCTATATTCACAGTACTCACCAGGGATCCACCAGATAAAAAGCAGTGACATAACTCCTTAGTCTCTGTCAGTGTAATTTTCAATGACATCCTTCTCAGCACTGAAGCCAAGGAGTCATAGCATCCATCTGTGACTCTACAAGCTGCAGGAGAGAAGCTCCCAATGCTATATCAGCAAAGAGTGTAAATATTCATGTTCGTTGTATTCTATGTATGTTTTAAAAAAAATAATAATTGTTGATAATGCAAAAAAAATAAAAAAAAAACTTGACTCATCTGCCCATTGGATCACCTGTGCTTCAATATAAATGTGCAAGTGCAGATTTACACCTATGCTCTGGACATTTTCAGTCCATTGAATCAGGCTGCCATACCAGTATAACCATATGTAGTGCTCATTCTGATATATCAGCAACATCAGCCATCTGTCTCCAAAGCTGTAGTCAAAAGTTCTCCAGTAATGACTGAGATCTTTCCATGGTAATGTGCAGTGTTGGAGTACGCCTGCTGCTTAAGCCCCTCTTTCGCTACGACCTTCAGCAACGGCAGCTTCAGTGCCTGTGTATCACACAGAGCAGAACACCCACATACTGTAGCACCGTGCTTCCTAAATTCAATCCATCCAAATCTGACCTAAACCCGTTTTCACATCCTTGCAGTATCCTCGCGTGGCTGAACTGCTGACCCCTATAGGTGATTGCAAACAAAAACTGTGACTGTTATGTTAGGACACGCTGAAAAACGCTGAACACAAATCCACAACCGTGAACCATTTTGCAGTAGGGGGCACATTTGTTAGCAGGGTGTAATCCTCCACTAACTATTTTGCTGTACACAAATCATAACCTAACTGACCGAATCCTGTTGGGAAACCTGTATCGTGGTATATACTGATTGATCAGAGACTTT
>JAODLC010000028.1:5616756-5638061 GCA_026781145.1 Hippopotamyrus pictus | reverse complement strand
GCTTGATGGGCCGAATGGCCTCCTCTCGTTTGTAAATTTCTTATGTTCTTATGTTCTTATGTTCTTATGTTCTTATGGCCACTGGCCAGCCTTGAACCCACAACAAAAGGGGAGTTGGGATAGCGGCCAATAGGTTAGTGCGCTGCAGGCTAGGGAGCAAGGAAACACACTGGGGTGTCATTCTTATTTTCATAACAGTGACGAGCAGAGACTTTTCGGACAGGTACTCCAACGGGGCATGGCCGACAGGTACTTCTTGCCACTGTGAATTTTTGTGATCATAGTGGGAGGGGATTCAGTGTGTGCTGTGTATGTTAACATGCTGTGTGGGGTAGCACAGTGGTGCAGTGGTTAGCACTGTTGCCTCCCATTTCTGGAACCAGGTTTAGAGTCTCAGTCATGGTTCTATGTGTGTGGAGTATGCATGTTCTCTCCATGTCATCATGGGGTTTCCTTTAAGTACTCTGGCTTCCCCCCATAGTCCAAAAACATGCCGAGGTCAATCAGAGTTACCTAATTGCACGTGTGTGTGTGTGTGTGTATGCCTTGCAATGGGTTGGCATCCCATCCTGGGTTGTTCCCTGCTTTTTGCCTGTAGGTTCCAGACCCCCCATGACCCTGAATAGGATAAGCGGTTACAGAAAATGGATGGATATCAAGCTGCATTGTTCCAGGTGCACCTACATTATTTGTGTGAAATCACTTCCATTTTAACTCTGCTTCCTTATATTCAAATTCATATTGCGATTCTGCATCCTGTTCTCAACCAGATTTATGAATGGAATTTGAATTTCAAGACCATTGTTAATGCAATTTTATATTGCAACGTTGACCTAGTATTACCATTATATCATCATCATCATTATTATTATGTCATCCAAAAAGAGAGCAACTTGAGTTACAAAGTGTATTGAGAAACTCTTGCTATGTTACGAAGCTTTCAGGATCCTTTCACTTTGATCAATCAAACTTTCAGTTCAAATATTTGGTTGTGGGGGGGGGGGGGCACTACATGCTTCTGCACTTTATTTAATTCTTTTTTTGAAACTGTTGTTTAGTAAAATCATTTTTTGTTAAAATATCTGTCCATCCATCTTCTGCCACTTATCCAGGGCAGGGTTGTGAAGCAGCTGTTTAAGCAGGGATGCCCAGACCTCCCTCTCACCAGCCACCTCCTCTAGCTCCTCCGGTGGAATATCAAGGTGTTCCCAGGACAGCCAAGAATTATAATCTTTCCAGCATGTCCTGGGTCTGCCCCGGGGCCTCCTGCTGGTTGAACATGCTTGAAACACCTCAACCAGCTTGTTCTGATGTGGAGGAGCAGCAGCTCTACTTTGAGCCCCACCTGAATGTCTGAGCTCCTCACCCTACCTCTAAGGCTAAGCCCAGACACCATATGAAGGAAACTCATTTCTGCCCCTTGTATCCGCGATCTCATTCTTTTGGTCACTACCCAAAGCTTGTGACCATAGGTAAAGGTAGGAATGTAGATCGACTGGTCAGCTCTGTCTTTACCCTGACAGAATGGTACAATGTCCACATTATTACTGATGCTGCACCGATCCACCAATCAATCCCCCACTTCCTTTTTCCCTCACTTGACCCCAAGATACTTAACCTACTCTGCTTGAGGCAGTAACTCATCCCCAGTCTCGATGAGGCAATCCGCCAATTTCCTATTAAGAACCATGAACTCAGTCTAGGAGGTGCTGATCCTCATCCCAGCCGCTTCACACTCAGCTGGGACACATGGGTGGGTGCATGCTGCAGGTCATAGCCCGATGAAGCCAACAGCACCACACCATCCACAAAAAACAAAAAAAGAGACCCCCTCTGCCTCTTGGCTACACCTAGAAATTTTATCCATGAAGACTATTAACAGAATCAGTGACAAAGGGCAGCCCTGGCAGAGCTAAACACCCATTGAGACTGAGTGACTCACTACCAGCAATCCGAACCAAACTTTCACTCTGCTTATACAGGGACCTAAAGGCCCGTAACAATGGAAACCTACACCCCATGATCCCAAAACATCCCCCACAGGACCAGTGGCGAATCTAGAAAAATTTACACAGGGTGGTAATGAAGTGACAAGAGATTTTGGCATAGTGGTATGGAGGGTGGTGTGTGGGGGCTCTTGTGTAGAAATTGTTCTAGAGGTAAATGTACTCAACAAAAGATCCACAAATACATTTTTACAATATTTATTTTGACATAATGTTAATACACACTTTCTCAAGTTTATCTTAATAATCGACAACAGGAACAAAAAATCAGTGCTCATGCATAAAAACTGCAGCTCTGCAATACCCATCTAGTCATTAGTCATGTCTGACCACACTTTTTTTTAAGACTGCTTAAGGTAATGGTTGTTGTTCTCTGCAGAAAAACCAGACATATTCAAATTAAGTGCTCTTGCATGCTAATTTTTAATGCCAAGGATAGCTAGATTCCTCAGACGGCCATCTGCCATAGTTGTACGGCGCAGGTAATTTTTTACAAGTTCTCCAAGCTGAGAAGCTGCACTCACACTGCTCAAACATTATGGATTCAGACATGCTAGTGTTTTGCAGCTTTTTTGTCTAACAAAAGGTAGCTCATTAAATCTAAAATGCTCCTAGAAATTGCATCTTTAAACTCCATTTAACAAGCAACTTTAGCCTACTTTTGACTAACAATACAGTAATGTACTCTCATTGTCACTATTAGCATACAAGCCACACATTGCTAATTTCAGTTCAATTCAATTTTATTTATATAGCACTTTTAACAACAGTCATTGTCAAGTACTTTACATTTAACCGGCCAGAACCCCACCAAACAAGCCTGAGGCGACAGTGGCAAGTAAAAACTCCCTCTAGCAGGAAGAAACGTAATTAATTTAGTATACATTACATTAATTTCAAATTCACCTTAGACTTAAATCCATGTGTTTGATTAAACTTCAGACGACAAAGCTCGGACTTCTGTTTAAGATGCATTGCAGCTCAGTGGCTCCTTTCCTCTGCACCAGATTTTTGCTGTGCGTTCAGGTTTTAGCGCAGTGCTATACCTAAGTTTTTGGGGGACCTAAGATTGCATTTACAGTTAGATTTCTCTGCATGTCCTGATTTGAACAGCTTATGGATGTAGTGGCGATTGCTTTTTTTGAGATTACAGTTTTAAGAACTGAAAAGATGGAGGGGCAGTTAGGGGGGAAGGCCATACAGTGGGGGGTGTGCTGCCCCCTCTTACCCCCCTGTAGGTCCACCCAGGATCCCCAACATCTTATGTAGGCAATGATACCAATAACAGTAGGGGTACGAAACATGTCAAAAACCAAATTTGGAAGTGAATACAAGTATAAAATGACGCTTGTGCTTGTATTACTCTCAAGCATGTTTTTTGTTTCAATTTTTGTAGCTAGCTAAGGTTACCAATAACCTTAGCTTAATTCCCATCCCCCCTCCACAAAATGTTGAAGAGGTATGTCTGCCCAGACAGCCCAACAGTATCAAGAACCTTCAGGAACTCAAGGCGAATCTCATCCACCCCTGGGGGCTTATCACTGAAGAGCTTTTTGATGATTACTTCAGTGTCCTCAGCCCTAGTGATGAGTCCTCCTCTGAGTCTTCCAACTCCAAGGAAGGCGTGTCAGTGGGTTTCAGGAGGCCCTCAAAGTACCACTTCCCCTGTCTGACTATATCCCGATTTGAGATCCCCCCTAGAAACAGCCCGGGCAAACCCCTGTTTCCCTCTCCTGAGTTGCCTGATTGTTTGCCAGAATCCTCACCAAACTCCTTCCACACCCAAGTTTTTGCTTCAGCAACTGCCAAAGCCACATTCCACTTAGCCTGTCGGTGTCTCAGCTGCTTCAGGAGTCCCACAAGCTAACCAAGCTCAGAAGATCTCCTCCTTCACCCAGACAGCTCCCTTTACTGCTGGTTCGAGGATTGCCACCACGACAGACACCAACCACCTTACGGTCACAACTCCACACAGCTGCCTCAGCAATGGAGGCTCAGAGCACCACCCATTCAGGCTTAATGTCTCCAGCCTTCCTTGAGATCCAAGAGAAGATCTCCCAGACAGGGCCCTCTGCCAGACGCTCCCAGCACACCCTCACTATGTGTTTGGGTCTCCCAGGTCTATCTGGCATCTTCTCCCACCATCCGATCCAACAAGGTGGTAATCAGCTGACAGCTCAGCTCCTCTGTTCACCTGAGTGTCCAAGACATGCGATCGCAGGTCCAGTGATATGATCTTTTTAAAAAGGAGATATTGTGGATAAATAAGATTAAAAATATGCCAGTAGTGTGGCAGTACTTTGGCAATGTCCGACACTTGGTACAGTGTACTATAAAATGGGGATTCCCAAGCCTCTGTCTGTGTTAGTACTGTACTGCACTGCAGAACACTGGGGGGTTTAAGCGGGGTTGGTTCCTTTACAAGAATAAACAAAACATTTCCAAAACTTTTTTGCAACCCCTGACGATCACACATCTTAATAGCATGTCAACATAACAGAAATGGAAACATATTAAATCTGTCTCGCTGATCAATCTGCCACTAGTACCTACCCCCCGTCACCCTCAGCCCCAGTCAACAGGTTTTACCAGTCCCAGAACCTTTTACACAACCGGTCCATAGTTATCAAAAGGTTAGGAAACACCCCAGTCCAAATATGTGGTGTATATTTTATATATATATATATATATATATATATAAAAAAGCAGGATAAACTGTCATGCCCCCCCACATACACAGCAACACACAGAGGGCACCAATAAAACATGACAACAGAAAGCATGATGTTAAAACCTGCCGTCTGGGTAGCGGAGTTGGCAGTGTTTAGCAGAACAATGTTGAAATACTTTTATAAACAATCTGGTGACCATTTTAATAGTATAGAATATGAAAATAATAGTCATTACAAATGGTACATAACAGGTTTTGTTAGTCGGATACAACTTACTAGGTGTCAATCAAGAAGAACAGTTTAAAAAAATCATTTTGTAGCAGCAAATAAATAGTTCTAACCACAATCAAAATTAATATTAGATGGTCAGCTTTGACTTATGGACCTTGGGGAAAAATCCACTGCCTAAGAGGAAACCTCCAATAACTTCTTCCCCTGCCCCATGGTTAAGACATGACAATGACAGAGCAGACACTAGGATTAATAAAAAAATAAAGAAAATTAAAACACTGCATTAAGTCTGCTGTAAATCTTAAGCATTTTTTCAGTTACTTGGTGGTTTTTAGCAGTGACTTGCAAGTATGTTGAAGAAATGATAAACTTCATCTTTGTCAAATACGGCGACCTCAGTGGCACACTCTGCACATTGCACGGGATGGTACGTCTCCTCCGGCTCTGCTCCTGCAGGGGCTGCCTCCTGGCAGCCTGCTCTCCTCTTGCGGCGGTTCCTCCTCTGCTTATCATTGGCCGTTTTGTACCGGAGGACCTCCTCCTTGTTTATGGTGCAGTTCATGACAAACATTGCTCGATACTGTGTCCGATACTTCTCGTGCCTACAACCAAAATCAGAAAAGAGGAAGCATCAAAGCATCTACACAAGTACATTTAATGCCCATTATTGTTTTTTAATGCTGAAACTTTTGAGCGATTACCAAGCCAGAACCAGGACTGGACAGGTAGGTACAACATACCAGGCATTATCCTGGTGAGCTGATGGGTACAGGGTGACACGGGAGTGGATTTTCTCTCCTGTCCAATCTCACTTCCACAAGAAAATTCCTGTCCTGTCCCAATCCTAGAAGAACTAATCCCGGTCCCTCCCAATCCCAGGGGAGGGGAAGGGGGATGATTTTACGATTGAAAACCTAGCTAATCAACTAGACTGTGGTTTTGCACCAACTCCAAGATCACAAACAAAACTTTTTGGTATTTTATATGTATATTGCACATCTTACATACACTGTTTTATTACTGTAACTCTCGAAATTTTCTTAAATGATCTGACTCATTAACTTTTCATTGCAACACTGCATTGTCTGGCTTTTTTATGACTGCACCACGTAAAATCAAAGCCTGTGTTATGCATTGCATTGATTAGGTGGTACTGGCTACCGGCAAATAACCAGCCACTAGCAGAGGAGAGTTTTGAAGAATTAAAGTCAACGACACAGCTAGCATTATGTTCAAAATAAAGAAAAAAAGCATTTATTTACAATAGACCACCATATATAAACTGGCCTATTAATATGATTCCTGCTCCCGCCCACTCCGGTTGACTTTCCTGTCCCAATCCCGTGATTAATACTGAAATCGACTCCCATCCCGCAGGATTCCTAGAAAAATGTCAACCTCTATCAACAGGTTTGTAGACGGGCAAAATTTACCATGGGGGGGACCCTAACGTCCAGAGCCAATTTTGAATCCCAGTCCAGCTCTGGTCACAACTAAATAGTCTTACATGTTTAATGAATGCTATAACAACCATTTTCACAAAATGTCACATTCACATAGATATCAATATAATATACACTTAACAGTGAATGCGATTATGACTCCACAAAGACACAAGCAGGCCACAAAAACATCCATACCCACCTCTGGCAGTCCAGACACAGGGTGGTCATGCAGGCTGGACAGTTCAGGATGGCATCGCTACTCGGAAGCACTTGGGACGGAGTACCTCGGCCAGCTGCTGACCGCTTGGCTCTGCATTCCCTGTACCTGACGAAGCCAAAAACACTGCATTACTTACTTGCATCTCCTCATTTCTCTGAACAAGAGAGGCACCTCATATCCAAGAGATAGGAGACAGATTAATATTTGATATTTAGAGTAGAGGCTCCCACACTTTTGATGACCGCGGACCAGCATACCTTGTGCCAAAATTTGGGAAATTAAAAAACTCCACCCCAAACGCCCCATGTTCTCCGGCCCGGTGTCTCCGTAGTCTCCCATGACATCAGTGATACCGCAAGCTTTACCTTTACAATCCATATTGATATGGTACAAAGCAACAGCTGAAGTCACACTAAAAAAACCAGGTCCAGCTGTTGTACCCTTAGTAAATTCACCTTAATTGCTTCATTAAACTATCCATCCATATTAAGGTGCAAAACCTGAAAATCACAGACCAGTTAAGTAACTATAATAAAGCCAATTCCATAAACCACAAAGGCTTCAGTAAAGGTTCAGAGTGGTTGTCTGTGCACTCACCTCTTCCTTTGGGCATCTACCCAAGCCTGGTCAAGGTTGTCTTTGTCAGGGTCATACAGCAATTCATCATTTGTAAGGATTCGCCGCTGCTTGGCCCGGCAACTGGCTGAGTTACCTAAGAAATTGTTTAAACAAACAGATGCTTATTTACTTTTTAAGTCCAAGTGACTAAAACTGCCGGTGTTGAAAAGAGGTTATTATAATTTTAAAATAGGGTTATTTCACTTTTAGTAGAACTGCATTGATAAACAAACAAAATCATACAGACTGATGTTCCTACACACGTTACTGGATCGCAAAACTATTGCCAGGTGGTGACCGTATTAACCAGTTATTGAGAGCTGATAAGATAATTATGTTCCAGGGTCCCCTCACTTACCAGATCTTTCGTCCTCGTCAGAATCGCTGTCAAAATAAATACTGTCATAGAGCTGAGGGGGGGCTGCTGCAGGTGTGCTGGTACTTGTGGCTGAGGCACTAGCAGCCATTCCTGGTCACAAAGGTACATAAAGCCAGTTAAAATAATGAAGCTTCCTGTTTAGCTTCACACTGGCAGGCAAGGTGATGAGAAAAGTTAACACAACCAAGAAAAGGCCACTAATTAACAAAAGAATTCTTGTTGATGCCAATTCCTTACAGAAAAAAAGACTTTTATTATCATAAGAATATAAAGCATGCTATTATTATTGATTTGTTTTTAAAATTATTTTTGCTATAATTCAAACAAGTTTCATTTGGATGGGCTGTGGGGCATTTATTTACATTTACAGCATTTAGCAGATGCTCTTTTCCAGAACGACTTACAACCATGACTGTTCTTCGATCTATAAGCTAGACCTAAAATCAACAACTGTCATCAAGATCAAGTTCTGCTAAGTACATTGTATAAAAAAACCTTGCTAGGAAAACACAGGCAAAGGCAAAGATAGTTAGTGATTATTTTTTTAATGGAGTGAGTGGACAGTAAGGGGGGTATTAGTCTCCTAGGTACTCCTTTATGTTTTCACAAGGACCATATAATGTATTATTATTAGTAATATTTATAATAATAAACAAGTAATAAACAAACAAACGAAGTAATAAAGTGTTTTACAAGAACTGCTCATGCATTATAAATAGTGAAATCCCTAAGGGTTTTTAGTGGCGCCTGTGCACCTGAATCTGCTGGCGCCCCCCATTGGCACTCCATGGTCTTCATGGTGGAACTGAGCTCGGCCTCCATCTCTTTCTCAAACTCATCCTCGCTTGACGGCTCGCTTTCCCCCGTCAGATACTCTCGTATCAGCTTCCTTTTTTGCTCCTGTGTCCCGTTAAGAAGCACGTCCAATTCATCCTCCGAGCTGAGGGATTTTAGACAAAACGAGTGTCTAATTTTTAGCCAGTTATAAACTGAAATTATGCGACTACCACGCAAATCGAGAACAGAAAACTGCCACACACTTTCAATCAGCACAGAAAAAAGTAATTCCTCTGCTGACTGAGTGAAAATTCAATTAAACCCAAAAAGCCAAAATTTCCGCATACCAGCATCTCATCAAGTAGTTAGCTAAGTTGCCTAATAAGCTAAACGTACGTACCTGCTCTCGGCTCTTTCTTCGTCACTCGGCTCCTCGATTTCATATGAATCGTATTCTTCCTTTCTGTTCATATCTTATTTTTAGTCAGAACCAAACGTGCTCAAATACGCTTTATGTGGGATACGTCTGTACACCTAACTAAAACTATCGCCTTTCTACATGTATTCGGAAGTGATGGTCCGACATTTTAATGTCCCCCCCCCAAAATATACGGCTCCGCTGGCCGGCCTGAAGAATGGTTCCGCCATGCCACGGCGCCGAGCGAATATATATAGGCTACAAACATGCATTATTACAAGGAAACACACTCCAGCAATATGTGATAATGTATTGGTTTATATTATTAGATTTCCACTATTATAACCTTTATAGAAAGATTGAACATGTATATTTAGCTGTAAAATAGAACTACTGTATGCTAATGAAAAGAAACATGCCACCAAAACTATTAGTGAATTTGCAGTCTTTTTTTTTTGCACTGTCTTCTTAGTTTTGCTTAGGCTGGAGTAATTTTTTATTTTCTGATTTCTTTTATTTGTGATTTTCCTAAAAAGGAGAGCACTAAAATGTTTCAGTGCGGCTTCGCATCTCCATGGAGGTTTAACAGTTCGACTGAGTGACGGCGACATTCACCGACAGTTAGATGAGGTTTAATTAGTATAGCAAACAAAAGCTTCATACCGACGCATTAATACCTTTCCATATTTTTCTCTTCTATAGACAGTCAATTCAAGGGTTTTCAACAGCTTGCATGCACTACTCATATTTTTCCTTTATTAACAAGGAGTGGCGTGGTGAAATCATTTCGCAGTATTGAGTCCTGCCCCCCCCCCAATGTTTATTATTATTATTATTATTATTATTATTATTATTATTATTATTATTCATGTTCGGCTTCTCTCTGGTCTTCATGTGACCTCCCTTTGTTGTCTGGGTTGTCTTCCAGGGGGCTGTTCCACGAAGCGAGCTTATAAAATCGAGGATTATTAATAGCCTCGCTTGAGTTAGCTTAACAGTTCACTTCAGGCTCATTGAGTTCCACGAACAAAATTCAGGTGTATTTAATCTCCGCTAATCCAAGCCAAGCTTGATAAGCGAGGCTCTTGCGCGTCCGCGCGATATAAAAGGCAGCCTTGTTAATCGATGCTGGATAAGTATGAATGGAAGGAAAGTAAAGAGCTACGCCCCTCCCCCCCAGCGGAGCAAGAATTGTTACTGCAAGCCTATGAGGACTACAAAGACTATATTTTTAAAGAATTAATTTAAAGCCCACATTGCATTGTATAATTTAGCCACCAAAAAGAGAGCTGCGGCTGCTGCAAAAGGTGGGGGCCGAGGTGGTGGCCCTTGCACAGAACCGTACACGGCCTATTATTGAGGGGATTGAGGGAAGAACATCCTCAGACGTTGTTCCTTAGTCATGTGCTATGTATGTTAAAGGTACCGTATTTTTCGGACCATAAGACGCACCGGATCATAAAACGCACCTAGTTTTAGAGGAGGGAAATGAAGGAAAAAAATTCTGAACGCGGTAAATAGTGTCCTAAAATATTTTATGTCAACCATCCTTACCTGGCCACATCCCTTCCCCCTTTTATGGCGCTGATCGGGATGTATGTGGATCGCGTTTCACCGCTGAGTTCAGCAAATTACCATGCGAATGCGATTTGAATACGGCTAATGCGGCTATTTAGAATGTGAATAGCGATCTTCGGGTGACAGCGGTACTACACGTCCCCGAAGCAGGTAAAACAAAATAAGGTGACATGGTTTGATTTTTTGATTTAACCTAACTTTGAAAAGAGATTACGGATTTAGCCAGCGTTTTTTCATGATTCTACCTTAAGGTTTCAGCGAGATATAAACTGAAATAGACGTACGCGAAAAGTACGCTGCGTCGCTGACAATGCTCTCGAGCCCAGAAGGTTAAAGCATGTGAGCAAATTAAGCAATATTCGGACCATAAGACGCAGTAACTTTTTCTCCCCACTTTTGGATGAGGAAACAATATCTTTGTGCTCAGAAATGCTAGCCGTATGAACTTGAAACTATTTTGCAGCGAATAACATGTCTCTTCCTTATAAACCCATGCAGTATTTGCTGTGTACAGGTAATGATTTATGTGTTGTAAATGAATAAATGTTTAAAGATTCAGCACCATCAATTCCAAAGAAAGTTTCCTGAATGCCAAAAATGCCTCTGTGGCCAGGAAATGTAATGAATATATTTAAAAAGGACTTTAATGCAATGTAAACCTTCCCGATTTCACGGCACACTGTAGCTTTGCTTAGATGTTCAGCATCCCCCGCACTGTACAGAAACGAACCTCTGGCAAAGTAACGCAAAGTGATACACATAGACTGTGCAACCGTAACGGCTTTAGAGCGACGTGTGTTCTTAGAAATGTAAGGTTCCAATAACTGACAGAAATATGTAATACTGCGTCTACTAAATCTATAGCGCTCGTACAAATTATCATCCGGAAAATGCAACGGATCTAGGATCCTGTGCTGAAGTACTTGTGGAACCTGTTGCTTTAAAGCTCTATTTTTTTATTTAAAAATTATTAACGCTCTATTCATGTAAAAACCTTCAATGAACTCCTTGTCATTTTATACTTCCTACGTAATTAGAATCGCCTGCATGTAATCTGTAATAATTTTATATTGGAGGGTCGATGTGTGCGAAAGAGGAAGAGAACAGCAGCAGAATAATCCCAGCCCCGCAGGATGTCGTGCTATGACATCACATGGCTTGTCCAATCAAATTCATCAAGCTAAGCTTCACAGCTAACCTGCCACGGAGCAGGCTTGTCCAAGAGCATATGTTGACATAGTAACTAAGCGGAGCTTCAGGTTAGCCTCGTTCGTGGAACCGAATTTGGAAAAATTAAGCCGGGATTGTCGAAATAAGCCTGGCTTTTGAGGTTAGCTCGCTTCGTGGAACAGCCCCCAGGTCTTTTGTGAACTGTGATACATCGACACTCTGTCCAAGATGTGCAATGTTTTATTTATATAGTCACTTCATAAGAACCTTCAAAGCGTGTATAAATATTTCTCATGCTTGGATTATTGAATATTTTAAACAACAACAACTCGTACTGGCATATTGTATAGCATAGCACATTACTTTCATTCTTGTCATCAGGCAGGACAGGAATGATTGAGTGAGAGATTCTCCTTCAGAAGCAGAGAGTTGGTGTCAGTGTAAGTGAAGGCTGTTGTCCCATCAACAAAAAAATATAACCTTCCATTTTTTTCAGACTATACCAAATCAAAGAGCACTGGGATGATTTTGGAACGTTGTGATGCATTGTGCTATTCAACAAAAAAATTGTGAAAACTGATTTGCAAAATTAAAAAAGTCAGTTTCAATTGCACATTTTGAGTGTTTCATTCATGTTAAATAATAATAATCATCATTTAGAAGATAAATGTATGATATATGTCTCTGTACTGTATGTGATATCAGTATCTTTCTCTGGTCAGAACATTTCTCTTTCTAAAACAGTCACCAACCTTGGTGTTATTTTTGACCCTCAACTTTTGAAAGCCATATCAAGCACATTTGCAAAATCTCCTTTTTCCATCTCAGAAATATTGCTAAACTCTGACCTACACTTTCCCTTTCTGATGCAGAAGAAGTAGTGCATGCCTTTGTCTCCTCCAGACTGGATTACTGTAACACGCTTCTAATCGGGATTCCAAGCAAAAACATACAAAAACTTCAGTATGTTCAGAACTGCGCTGCCAGGGTCCTGATGAGAGTGAGGAAACACGAGCACATCACCCCCGTGCTCCGTTCCCTTCACTGGCTTCCCGTTTCTGCCTGGATCACCTACAAAATCTCCCTGCTTACCTTCCAATGTCTGCATGGTAATGTGCCTGTATACTTAAAAGAACTCCTCACCCCCCACTGTCACCCACGCACTCTCCGCTCCGCCAACGCACACCTTCTCCTCCCTCCCAGGACTCGCTCCCGTACCACTGGAGATAGGGCGTTTTCCTGCACTGCCCCACGGCTGTGGATTGCCCTACCTCTACATTTGAGGGCTCCACAGACTGTCATGTTTTTAAAAAAGCCTGAAAACGTTTCTTTTTAGCCAATGTTTTTAATGATTGCTTAAATGTTTAAATGTTTTATTCCTCTTTTTACTGCTGTTTTTAATGAAATGTTTTCTCATTGTCTGTATGCACTTTGAGATTTTCTTTGTAAAATGTAAAGTGCACTATAAATTAAATTTATTATTATTATTATTATTCCGGGATAGGCTCCGGACCCCCCGCGACCCAGTAGGATAAGCGGCTTGGAAAATGGATGGATGGATGGATTATTATTATTATTATTATTATTATTATTATTATTATTATTATTATTAATAATAATAATAATAATAAAAATACTGTCATATGCACAAGAGTTTGCAGTTTTTTTTTATTAGTTGCATCTATGAATTTGCACACTGGCGGTGAAATGAAGTTGCCACTGCATTGACATAAGTGGACACTTTGCTATGATGTTTGAAATTTAGCTCAGGTGCTTCCTATTTCAATTGGTCATCTTTGATATGTTTCTACACCTTTTGTGGAGTCCACCTATGGTGACTGGACATGATTTGGAAAGGTGCACAATTGTCTGTTTAATGACCCTACAGTTGACAATGTATATCAGAGCAAAGAGCAAGCCATGAGGTTAAAGGAATTGCCTGTAGAACTCAGAGACAAGATGTTGCTGAGGCACAGATCTGGGGAAGGCTCAGTGGGCTAAGCCTGTGTGCCTGTAATCACAAGGTCACTGGTTCAAACCCAGCCTCAGTATGTGTGTGGGTCCTTGAGCAAGGCCCTTAACCCCCAGCTCCATGGGCGACCCAACAGGTGGCTGCCCTTTGCGGAAGAGCAAGTTGAGGGAGGTGTAAAAAGAATTTCCCCATGAGGAACAATAAAAGGATTGATTGAAATATTTTTACATCATTGAAAGTTCCCCTCCATAATTCTTAAAGGGAAGAAGTTTGGAACAACCAAGACCCTTCCTAGACTTAACCGCGCGCTCAAGTTTAGCAATCCAATGAGAAGAGCATGATGCTTCTAGAAGGACAACCATCACAGCAACTCTCCACCAATCTGGGCTCAGTAAAAGCCTCAGTAAACACACATGAAAGCCCACTTAGAGCTTGCAAAAAGTTACCCAAAGGAATGGCTGACTGTGAGAAACAAGATTTGCTGGTCTGATCAAACCTTGATTGAAATGTTTGGCCTGAATGAAATGTCATGTCTGTAGAAAATCAGGCACCAGTACAATACCATCATGATGGTGAAACACAGTAGTGACATCATCACGCTGCGGGGATGTGTTTCAGCAGCAGGGACTGGGAGATGGAGACAAAACAGGCCTGAGGGAAAGTTGAATGGAGCAAAGTACAGAGATATTCTTAATGAAAACCTGCTCCAGAACACTCTGGACCTCAGAATGGGCCAAAGGTTCACATTCCAATAGGGCAATGACCCTAAGCACAAAGCTTTATGACCATGCAGGAGTGGCTTATAAATGTTCTTGAGTGACCCAGCCAGAGTCCAGACTTGAACCCATTCAAACATCTCCAGACAGACATGAAACAAGCTGTCTATTCTCAGACCCCATACAAAATGACCGACAAATACGTGCATGCAAAGCTTGTCGCAACATATAAAAGACTCAAGGCTGTAATCACTGTACCAGCGCAGTACTGAGTCTGAATACTTATGCAAATATGTTTCGGTTTTAAAGATTTTAATACTTTTTTAACATATTTGCAAAAAAAATTA
Organism: Hippopotamyrus pictus; assembly: GCA_026781145.1. Taxonomy (NCBI): domain Eukaryota; kingdom Metazoa; phylum Chordata; class Actinopteri; order Osteoglossiformes; family Mormyridae; genus Hippopotamyrus; species Hippopotamyrus pictus. The sequence continues at coordinate 5,623,512 of JAODLC010000028.1, read as the reverse complement.
ATATCCTGTTCTTGCTTTGTCATTATGGAGTATTGAGTGTAGATTGATGAGGAAAAAAATGAATTTAAATGGTTTTAGCATAAGGCTGCACCACAAATTCTGACAAAATTAAAGAGGTCTGAATATTAACTTTAGTTTTGGTCCGGCAGAATTCTTCAGCTTGCTTAGAGTCAGTTAAATGGTTAATGTGATTTGAAGTGAATAATACCAGCGTCGCTGAATTACTTTTTAGAGATATGTCAGTATAGGTTACAATAATAATAATAAAAAAACTTATGCTAATGTGAAAACTACACAACACAGGGATGTGGAATAGAATAGGTTTATTAGGGATGTGGCAGGGAGAGGGTCAGCACTGTATTTGATAAGTAAAAACTCAAGCTTGGGGAAATACCGCACTTGACTTGGAGTTAGGATGAGTATCAGGACAGATTTACTGGGACTGAGAAAAAAACAAAACATCAATTAATACTGGTCATTGTCAATGGAGTTTAACAACCAACCCACATCCCCTGACTCCCCCCAGCAGTCAAGGTAAATTATTTCTTTATACAGTTGTATCAATGCTACTATACATAAATGATATTCCACGTGTGGCTTTTTGTACTTTGTACATTTACAGAGTTTTGTACCTGTTCAAATCAAGCCCCATTGAGATTAGTTGAAATTGCCAGAATAACAGAACAGCGGAGTTTACAGCACAATCCCACATGATCAGATGGAAAAAAAAAATCACTGTTCTACAGTGAGCTAGTTTTTTGTTGTGAGGCCATTCAATGAAAGGTATGAAAGAGATAACTGGATAATTTTTGTAAGTTTACGGCTGATGTGAATTTTATGAATGAAACACAAAATGAGCAGATTCAGTTGGAACTAGGGCCAAAGGCATTGGATCTGACATATACAGAGAGCAGCGTAAGTCTTGCGTAGCATCTCAGCATATCATACCCCAGGAAGCTACTGGGTGTAATGGAGCAAAACCACACAATCATGTCGACCTGCGGAAGAGATGCTGGTTGGACGAAGGCCTCAGAACCTTTACACTGTGGACTAAAATGAACTCAGTACATTACCGTTCTTAAGTATGCTACACTCCACTGATGTATACTGATTGGTTACCGGGAACACGCTGAAAAATTAATGCTATTAAAACAGTCATGGAAGTGGACAATGCATGTCAATGGTGCACATCAAGGACAGCACTTAGAAATACACTCAATGGAAAAACATGTTTGAAATAGTTGATGCACGATGGTTAATTATGGCAACAATAAAACTGATATAAACTACCAAATCATTCAAATTATCCTGCCAAGTCTTAGAAATTTCAAGATAGGTCATAAGAATCAGGCTATATGAACACAGACGTATGAAAAGCACATGTTGCACTATAACAGCAGACTAAGTATGTGCACTGGTTTCATTCCTGGTATAGCTATTACCATTTTTTAATCATTGACATACAAAGAATGAAAACCAAAGCAGCTTGTTTCAGTGGTGTTTCAGAAAGCCTATGAAAGTGATTTTACAGGTACAAAATAAAGTATGAACAGGCAAACAATAGTGAATCAGACAATGGTGAACGGAATCTTTGCTTTATGATATACAAACCCTTTTCATGGCAATTCCAAGAAAAACAGTACAGTTTTTATTGTTACTTTTATATTTTCCCCCCCATTATTACGGTTTGTCTCAACATTCCTCCATTTTACGTCAATGGATGCTTTGGTCACATTGCGTGAAACAGAACATTGACATACAGTGCACTTTTAAAAAGTTTGCAGGGGGAACAAAAATGTTATTTCTTCCACAATGCTCATAGGATTAGTTTACATTTTAAGGCAAAAACACTGAAGCGTTTCTTTTGAATGGAATGAAAAAGACAACAGCATGTGTATTTCAGAATGTATGAAATCACAGTCATTAAAAACAAAAGGAAAAAAAAAAAATCAGAAAACCATTAATTTGATTAAGATGTTCATTATCTGTAGAGTAAGAACTAATACAACATATACAAGGCTTTTAGTGACCGTACACTTTAATTATAGTAACAATCAGCTCAACTTGAACAAGGTAACGGAGCAGCTTCACAGAAAAAGATTACTGAAACTATTGGCAAGGATTATGGTAAAGCCAAACGAAAGGGAAAGACGAAAAAGAAGGACGTGACACGGAGAGTGAAATTCACAAAACGATGGCTTGATGATTAAAATGTCAACATGATTGAATAAAGATGTAGGATTTTTTTTTCTTTTTTGTGCTGTGTGGATTTTGGTGACATTCCACCAGGGACTTCCTTACTCTGGGAGCAGGGCTCAGGGTGGTAGTGGAGGGCCTAAACTGTCTCTGCTTGTAGAGGCTGTGGGCCAACAGACCAACATTCTTGCCTTCATCTTCCAAATAAAGACAAGACCAAAATGGAGGGAAGCCCTTTACAGTGGACTGCCAGCCAGGACCTTATGTATCTCCTTTTAGGACCCCAAGGCAGCTTTGAAGCAGCTGTAAATTACCCTGGATGAAGGGAAAAAGCCAACAAAATAAATATCATCATAAAAAATAATGCCAAGGGCTGCATATACTAATCTACACAGTAATCAAAGCCTCCTTGGACTGCCATATAAAAGTTCTTAAAGATGAAGGTCACCTTAGCATGCTTCAGCTCCAGCTCTGCCAGCTCCACCAAGTTTTTCCGAAACGCTGCAACTCGTCTCGTCTTAAAGTCTATAAGTTCTGGTTGAGATGAGACAGGTGAGGACATTAGGCGTACTATCAAGCTGACCGAATATTACTGAATCTTAACCATAGTGGCAAATACAAAAATATAAAAACAATTATGTCAGACGGACTACACCTGTATTCCAATATAGTAATCACCAGCTGAAGACTACAGCGAATTTTTTTTTTTTATTTTCCAAATATATATGGTAATTCTGAGAAGGACAATAAGGGATCAATTCTGCCATGCACTGAAGCCAGAAAAGCAGATAGCTGCAATAATATGCTTAACTCAAAAGGTGCATAACTTTTTAAATGCTTTTTTGACTTAAGTGCATGATGGGAGAACTGACCCTTAAGTGACCTTTTGAATCTGTACCAATTCATCACTTCAGACATAAGCACAACGTTACTTGCCTCTTGTATTTCTAATAGACAATAACTAGGCCACAGTGAAAGAAGGGCTTAGGCTGATCTGGCCTTGTAACACGTAACTATTCATTCATACTGTAGATGAACTTGGAGACTGAAGCAAGAGTATGTTCAATAAACAGCAGTGGAGAGATGATAGCTAGATACTGCAAGTACGGCCTTATGCAAAGTGACGGGTGCAGACACTCAGCATAAATGATCATTTAATAACTATTTCAACAAAAGAAAAGCAAATCTTACAGGATTATCGGCATTAAAATGGTAGTCCGTAAGAGAGTAAGTTTCCTCACTAGTGAAGGGGAACAGGACATACCTTGCTTTGCGGATTCAGAGATTTTCTCAAACTTTTGACAGCAGAGCTGCTGGCTGGTCTCTGCTTGGAGGACATCTTTATTTTTGGCCCTGGCTTTGTCTAGGGCTTTGTTTGCATTCTCGTAATCGACTAACGCCCTCCCTCTTCGGTAGAGAAGATCCTGACCAAAAGACACAGTACAGCACATTTAACCAGTTCTCCTTCAAGTCTTTATCATCATTGTTGTATTACTGTGTGGTGTTATGAAATCATTATTTAGAACTTGCATTTAGCAGCTAGGATGTTTAGGTATTTTCAAAGGCAGTATATTTGTGTGTACATAAAATGAGTCACCGTTTCAGGTCATTTCTGCATCTCAAACAGAAAAGTACTTCATTTGGATAAAATCAGCCATTCATTTTTATAGAAAGCATTTAGTTTTATTATTTTAAGGATCAAATAAAAATGACTTTTTATAATGTGACCAGCAGAAACACAAAAATGGACCTCAGAGATGACAAAATAACATGACCAGAATTCAACAGCCATCAAGCCTTATAATAAGAATCTTAAACTATTGAGCTTTATTGTAATATAAGCAGTAACCCCCTTCAGTCAAAGAATATTAGTTTCTCATTGTTGTACAGTAAGCAAATGTTCGAGAGAGCCTGTAGGTTTGTATTATTGTGGGCGGGAGTCAGGCTGCATACCTTGGCAGCCTGTGACTCCCTCAGGTAATACTTCAACAAGTCAGCGAGTTTCAGGTCCTCGTCGGCGGCCACGCGAGCCTCGATCTTCTGCAGATTAATGGGGGAGACGGAAGGGAGCGGCATGAGAGTACTCATTATCTTACCCATCATCCATCACTTCATGCCAGGCAATTAATACCTGCGAGGCCACTTTGGCTGTAGGCTTTTATGTTTTTTATATATATATATATATATATATATATATATAAAAAAAAATAAAATTAGCTTCAAGTTTAATCATTTATAAATGAACATGGCAGATCTAAATAGAATATTTACCCGGGTTTTTTCAAACAGCTCCGACACTTTTAAGAAAAACCTGGTGAGAGAACATGAGAATGCGTGAGGACGTGCAGCTCGACGGCAGCCAGACAAAGGAGCAGGATCTCATTGTTCCAAGGCCCTCATGAAGCCTCCTTAGTCACATGCAGGCTTTTCGTACTACTGGCTGTTAGAGTTTTAAATATGCCTGGGAAACGAACACAAGCAGTTGTTGACCAAGGCCAAACATGAATACACTAGGATAAAACAAATAATTAACAGAACATTTGATACTGTGTCAAAGCAGTATGATCATTACAGTGATCATATTATAAGCAGTATGTAATTGTAAACCATGGTACATAAATCCTACTTGCAGGGATTAATTGCACAATGCTCCCAACAGATTGTGCCTGTGGCTCATAACTAGTAATTTAAGTTATGCTGGGAGACATCAATGGCCTTCCGCCACACTGCGACTTAAATTTACCAAAAAACTAACTGCAGGGGTGAAATGCTTTGTGCAGACAGGAAAATACTACATAGTTGTTAATCATCTACATTAGGGCTGAATAATTTATCGATTTCAAAACGTTCTGCCACAGACACAAGTGGGTCTTGCCGTGGACGCGTTTGTCCTCATATGGACAGGCTGACAAACCCTGATTCCCACAACTTCACGTTATTCTCAAGTGTGACCATGTGATCTTTGTGAGTTTTCCCACTAAAATTAGGGCTGCATGATACATCGTTTCAGCGTGATCACCGGGATGTGCACATGCGCGATAATCACATTGCATTTGTCTGCGCTGTTTTGCGGCAACACCACCAACTTATTTGACAGACTCTGTTTGGTAGATAAGTTCTATTTGGCTATAATTTACTCAGGTAATTACATCTCCTTTTTTGTTTTATAAATGCTGCAGTACTACTCTAAGCAATTTCACGTCAAGGTTATACCTTGAAGTTATATTCTGTAGTCCTAATTAAAATGAACTTTAACTACATCTCCGATTTCCCAGAACGTATTAATCTTATAAGCAGGGGGAAAACTTTATTACTTGAAGGGTCTCGTAGCCTGTTGACAAGAGAAACCGATACACCAGGAAAAACATGCTAGAGTTGCATTCAGTCACATGTGAAAACAAATAGCCGCATACTTGCACAAATCTGTGGAGTCCTGTGTCCCTAACGTGTAGAGCGTGGATGCAATTCTGTTGACATCATCTGCACAACCTATAACAGAATCACAAGATTAAATACCAATGACATGTCTGGCAAACAACCTTAAATCTTCATACAGCACACAGTAGCATGTAAATGACTGCTTTTTCTTAAAATATACAGTATCATGTTTTAATTATGTGGAAATGGAGTACTTCAGGGTAATTGATTAGTATCCTGTCTTCATTATGGCCAAATAATAAAGGGCTTGTAAGTAGTTTACACTGATTATTCCTTTTGGCAAACCTTAAAAACTTTGGTCCTGATATCTCTAGATGCCACAACTATGGAGCTGTGAAAGTGAAAGTTTCATATAACTCAAATATACCTATTCACTTACTTCCTTTTAAGTTCATCCCCAGCTGCACTACCCCATTTTACACTTACATCAATGAATCTTTTTTCCTCATTTTAACTGTCAGTTTCCCAAAGGCCTTACTCATGCATCTCAAACTAAATACAAACTTACCCATTTCCACATTTGCCCGCAAAACAATACAAAAAAAAAACACATAAACACACACACACACACACACACATCCCACAGACAAAACAAATTTTCCACAAACTAAAACATGATACCATATATTTTTAGTTAAAAAGTATTATTCAGTACAAGAATCAGAACAATGTCAGAACAAAACTTTTTAGCTACAAAAAATGTAAAACTTGCTGGGGAGGCCTTTCCTCCAGCTAAATGCACCAGCAGGAGACTTACTTTTGTGAGACCTGATCATTTTATCAGATTTGGCAGAGGCATCTTTGACGCGGTTATGGTACTCTAAAAGGAATGTCTTCTCATGTTCAAAGAAATCATCTACATCCTTTAAAAAAAAAAAAAAAAAAAAAGCTTTAATGAATATTTTCTAAACTGAAAGCGAAATAAATCATGACTGAAACAGACATATAATGAAGATGAACCCCAAAACAACAATGTTAGAGCCATCAAATCATATATATTTTTATATATATATATATGTGTGTGTGTGTGTGTGTAGCTTAGTTCTTTCCCCCTTCCACCACAAACGATTCAGCTCAAGAGCTGTGTGGTAATTAGCACAAGGAGTTGAATCAGGTGTGTTA
>JAODLC010000028.1:5600297-5616656 GCA_026781145.1 Hippopotamyrus pictus | reverse complement strand
TTCTATTCTGTCTTTCTTTTGTCTCATGTATCTCATTTTATATGTATATCAATGTGTTCGAACACACCCATGTAAAGTGCCCTGGGACAACTCTGTTGTGAAGTGCGCTATATAAAAATAAACTGAATTGAATTGAATTTCAATTCCAACGCGTTTTTCACTTTCGGTACATAATTCAAAAAAATTACTTGAGATATTCAACGATTTATTATAAAAAAGGCTAGGCTATCATGTTTGTTAAGTTTATTGTATTAAAATGCATTTTCGCATTACGATATTTTTGCCTTACAGTAGGTTCATTGGAACATAACCCCATTGTAACCCAGGGAGCATCTGTAAACAAACTCTCACATGATTATATCAGATGAATAAATAAAATATTTCAAGAATGCTGTATGTTAAATCATTATGAGTTATTCATTTCATATAATTAGATTAAATATAAGTGAGCACAAAGCGGAGTTCCCAAATTATTAATAAATAAATAAATAATAATAATCGATACTTTACTGATCCCCGTGGGGAAATTGTCTTTATGCCTCCCTCAACTTGCTCTATTTTGTAGAGTAAGCTGTCCACGAAGGGCAGCCATCCACAGCAGCGCCCAGGGAGCTGGGGGTTAAGGGCCTTGCTCAAGGACCCACAGACGTGCTGAGGTTGGGTTTGGACCAGCATCCTTCTGATTACAGGCACACAGGCATAGCCCACTGAGCCACTTCCCCAGTGGGGAACTCACATTGCATGACCCAGTTCAGTAAGAATGGCACAGTGCTCTCAATTGGGAGATCACACACCCCCACGTGCTACGCTACGCACCCACCCTGGGACCGTCCTCACCTTCACTCCTGCCACCAACACACCATCTGCAGACTTCACCACATTCTTGAAAAAGTCCTCCAATTTCTCTTTCTTGTTTTTTCCTCGCACACTCAGCTGTGAACAACGACAGACACGCTGTGAGGGCCAACATACTGAAGAGCTGCAGGCAGATAATAAGGGGAACCAACGCAGACGTTACTGTGCAGATGAAGTGAATATGAGGAGTATCTGAATTTTAGATTTAAATATAACCTTTTTGCTTTTGCAAATTGCAGACCAATATTGAAGTTTTTTGTGAATCAGCATAGCAACACAAGCTAGATAGAGAAAATCTGCAAAACATCTATGAGACAGACCAAAACAAAGTCAATCGATAATGCTTGTGTGGCAACACACTTACATCTTGGTTGTACTCTAGAAACACGTGAAAATTGAGGTCCTTCCTTAAAACAGGATGCGCCGCCACGCGACACAGGAAAACCTCATGCATCGCCACGGTCTTTTTGAAGATAGCCAAGTATTCACTGTGAGAAAAAACACAAAAAATGGCAACAAATGCAGCCAGATGTGAAAGCTAGCCCACCTCTGTAATGATGTTTTTGGCTGGGGTTCTTGAGAAGCAACATTTTTACATAGTTGGATGATTGTAACTCACGCCTCTAGTTCCTGTTTCATTTTGGTGAACTCCTCCTTGGTCATGGAGCCTTCGCCCTCCCCAAGCTTCTGTAGTTTCTCTCTAGAAGCATCAAAGTCTGGTCTGGGAGGGGCAGGGGGGATCTGAAGACCAGCGACAAATTTACAAAAGGTCTCATGCGCAAATGTCCAGATTTGTTTCCGATTTATTCACAAATTCCCATTAACACACCAACATGGTTCTCTTAAAAAAAAAAAACACTGAACAATATTAAAGGCCAAAAAATGGTTTACAATTAGTTCAAAAAAATCAGTAATATATTTACAACATTCAGTAACCATATAAAGATAGCAATTAGTAACAAACGTGGTAAATATTTAGACTAGGGCAAAATAAGAATATTGCAGCTGGGACCAAAAATACTTTTCAGATTTAATTCAGTGCTTCATTTCAAATATCGTTTACAGGCAAAAAGGAAATACCTGGGCTGAGGTAAAGGAAAGTAACCATGTTAGGATGTGATTAGATAAAAAGAGGAAGGCAGAACAGACTCATCAGCCCTTCCAGGACAAAAGCTGGTTTGTCTTACACTCATGCTGGACAACATAATAGAGATTTTTGAAAACGGCATGTTGTGTTCGTATTCCTGGCAAACACTCTTTGGGGTTATACGCTTAACATAACATTTTGTGTTTAAGAAGATACGTACTGCACTCAGTGAAGGGAACGTTCACCCAACGACCAGATTGAAAATAGTCAGATTTAACTCACTACGACAGAAATTGAGGAAAAAGAATTGAAAGTCAACATTTTCAGAGTGTGTCCAAACCAGACTACAAAGTCATTTTCAGTTCTACCCACACCAACTGGTATATAGCCAACACCAACAGAGCCCACTGCCATTCCGTGAAATGTCAGAAACCAGGTCTCCCCTTTGCGGTTTTGGTTCTTACAGCCTCTCTCCACAGCATCGGTGTGTGTGTGTGTGTGGGGGGGGAACAGACGTGATTTGTCACAAAACACTTATAGATTGTATTTAATGTATTTAAGATTATTTAAAATGTCATTTATTTTCTGTATTTTTACAGAATACAAATGTTCACGATCTTGTATCGTGGTTCCAGAAGACGCAATTTTGAAGCCCCCCCCCCAACCCACTGCTGCAGCCTGTTGAGCTCTTGTTGTGTCGTTTTTCATTTCACAATAAGCACTATAACACATTCAAGTCACTAAATTATTATTCTATTTAAAGTCACGGCAGGCTGTACATTTTGTAAATATTACACATTACTAGAGCTGTAACAGTACACATAAACGTCATGTACCGTTAATATTTTTCATGTATTTTTGTATCTTCAAATTATAAATGACTTGTATTTTAATTAAACACATTTCATTAAATACAATCACACCAGTATTTCATATTTTATTTTGTTAAATTTGATGAGCAAGTATTGGTAATTTGTAACATTCGTATTGATGTGTTGATGCCCATCTCTGTGCACCACCAGCCTAAACTCTAACCCTCCCCATGAGATCCCTCAGGGAGAACTGCTGGCCCCCAGCCAAGTCGACAAACTACATTCACCAGGATCGACAACAAAGAAGATGCCAACCACTTTGCAGTGGATATAACATTCTCTACAATTAAATCTTGGTGCAGTTTTGAAAAAGGAAAAAAAAAAATGACAAATTAAACATTTCAGGATTCAGCAATTCATCAAGACTTTTATGTAAACCTAGAAAAACTCCAAGTTAGGAGTGAGATAAATGTCAGTCCTCATGAACCTGACTAGGATAAGCAGGTGGAAGGTGAATGGAGGGATAGATCGATGGATCGATGGAAAGACGGACGGACGGATTCCAGTGATTGTACTTGAAACTGCTTGATAAGTTTGTAAGCTGCATTGTATTAAAATACACGGAAATTTAATTTTTCCTTTTAATGAAATCTTAAAAATCAGTTATTTGCTTGCTTAAAATAGTAAAGTACATCTTTTTGCAAGAATATGTGGGAATGTACAATTTCCTCCTTGCTCTGAACAAGGATACAGTGTCCTTTATGCACACTAAATTCTTAGGCAAAATTAAATGTTTTTGGTTAAGTAAGCAGTTCTTCCCCCGCCACTAACATTGCAAATGTTTGGCTAAAAATAAACTGCTATTCATGAACTGAACCAGTGATATGACAAGCTGGCTATTTCCTTAGATATATCATTAAAGTTAGTATGTGATAGTGCAGCTAATGGATGATTGCTATTACTTTGCACAAAGACCCGCAGGTCAAATTATTACACCTATATGTAACTGTACAACCCAATAAACAGTAAGCCCTATTACATTAGTTTAACAAAACTAAAAATCTAAGCTTATTTTCCACTAACCTTTTTCCCCACCTACTTTTGACATTTATCATCCACTGACATTATATCAGACATTACTTAAGCAATGGCTACGTTATGCTAAAAAGGGAATTTTTAGACAGGAAAAATGTCATGGGATATCCAAGTTCATTGAAGAAATCACATCCATTTGCATTAAGTAAGCAGTGGCATGCTCAAAGCCCCCAATAAGTCACGTTGCCTCAGCTCACTGCGTTGCCAATCCTTGTGAAGTTCTCTGCTTTTATGGTGGCACTTGAGCTAATGAAAAGCAAGGCTTTGCAAGTGAGACACCACACTCCCACCTTTAGGGTTTTTTAAAGAAAACTTTTACACCAAATAATCAATAAACTTACATTTAAAAGAACCCGGCTACAAATTTTAATGAAGCCTAGATGCTGATAAGCGGTAAGCCAGCAAATTCTGTCTTTTAATAAACATTCTTCTGATTTGTCATTAAGACAGCCAGTCACACCTACTGCCTTCTCTCATTGGCTCATGAATTATTCATCACTGCAAAGACGCAGCACCTCATTGGAGCATGTGGAATCACCTCTGGCTCACCAAACGAAACGTCAACGCAGCAAATCCATGCGAGTTTAAAAAAAAATCAGCTCAATGTCATTTTGTATGACAAACATCCCACCACAGTAAAAACCTGTTATCTGCACTCTTTATGAAAACAAAGGAGACTTGGTAGATACCTTGGAGAAATTATCTCCACTCACCCATTATAAAACTGCTTATTCAGCTCCAAAGCCTATCAAAAATTTATCAAAAAAGTTATTTGACAATAATTTTCATATTGGTCTTGGACAGAAAATAAAACCTTCATTGCCAATTTTGTCTGCTTGATTAGACTACGTTCCCATAAAGTACTTAGTAAATAGCAGCAGGACACTCACTTTCCATCCTCCGCATCTTTACACACAACACGTAGCCTTGTTCAGCAGTCCTAGGGCTGCATGACACTTCCTGGAAATCGGACCTAACAGCGTCAAGTTCAGAACTAACAGAGGCAAGAGAGACGGCAACACCGCGACATGGCACTCAGGAGGAAACTTACAATGTATCCCGCATAGTCGTCGTTCTCCACGAAGGAGTCATGCAGCCAGATGAACTCTTCATGCTGTCGCACCACCGAAAATTCATTCTGCTTGAAGCTGGGAAGGGTGCTCTAGGAAAGGGGATGCACATGCATGACACTCAAAAGGGTCTCATGAAACAGTGTCGGAGAAGACGCGAGAGCTGCCTCAAGCCCAGAGTGAGACGCAACAGCAGGAGACACTTGTAGATTACGGAACGTGGCGTGTCAGCAAGTTGGCGAGGAAACAAAGGAAAGCGAGCAGATTAACCTTGGTGTGAACGGTGAACTTGACCTTGTCCCTTTCGCTCAAGGCATCTGAAATGTCCACTTGCAGCGTAGCATCAGTCTGTAGGTCCACATTCACTGCCCTTGGCTGAGAAAAGCACAATCCAAGACACAGTTTGAAAAGGTAGCCTTTTCTAAGATCAACATATACAATCGATGACTAATCACTCTTTATAATGAGTAAGCAGTTAAATGATCACTATTATTAAATGCATTTGTGAATATTTGAGTTATGAACATAAACATTTTTAAACTGCAATTATGTCTTAGAACAGGACCTAAATGGAAACTAAATTTTGTTTGATTCATGCAAATCGCATTGCAAACTCGTTTATGGAGAGGGAAGGTGTTTGTTCAAATGTTTCTGGTGTTACAATGTTTCGCTTTAAGCAGAAACAAAGTGTCCACTCCTATAGGAATACCTTTGTTTTTGTGCACCGCTTTTTAAAAATTGCTTAAGTTTAACATAACGAACGTTTGCTGATGTTCCCCTTAGGTAGTCCAGCTCTTGATAAAAATACCAAAGCAATGCATCTGTATATTCCAGGCAATTAAAAACGACATGACTTTGAAATTAGCCAACTTGGGTAAACAATGCTTTATAGGCGGGTTATATGAGATCAGATCCCCACTAAGCACCGTTAATTTGACGAGGACTACAGTTTTCAATTAACGGAGATACGGTTTTGGCAAAAAAAGCAGAAATCGAAATAGGTGGAAAGAGGGACGGTACATGACCGGGCCCGATGCGTTTAAAACAGGTGCGGAAAATACAGACTTATCACAGTACATTAACCGGCAGATTCAGCTCGATGGACGCGCAACCGCAATGCATGTCAGGTTAAATATGAAAGAAAGCTGCCAGAGAAGGGGCAGAAAAACATGTAGGAACTCAACTGACTGTCAAGCTATAAAACATGTAGCTGGCCGACATCTATTGCTAGACAAGCCGAACAGTTACTGTATGGCGGCGACCCTTAACTGCGCCACGGAAAACGCACCCGGAACCAGACCTAATGCGCTCCGCAAATAAGGAGAAGTAAAATAAGTGGGAGATAAAAAACAGGGGAAGGGGGAGAAAAAACTTACACCTCTGTCCTCCTCAGAGAGGAAATCGGGACCATCGTCCAGCCCTTCTTGCTGAGCAGTAAAAATGACACAGAAAAAAACAAATCCACGTCAGCACGGATGATTAGAACTGTATACTGTGTAGGCTATTAAAGAACAAGTGGCGGCGATCGGGAAAAAAGATGGGAAAGGCAAAGTGGCACGATCGTGGATAACACCTACCATCATGGCTGCTCCTGGGGTAGTGGCGCTGGGTCGGGGCGGCGTGACGTTTAGCGCAGGGATCCGGGAAGGTGGCGCTGCCGACGACAGCGAGCGCCGCGGTCTCTTCTTCGGCTCCTACTATTCGTATGGCGAGCAGGAGCGGCGTGACCGAGTACCGCCATCTGCCGATCTTCGGCGAGCTGCAGCGCCGGTGCATAATAACAGCGAGAGAGTAGAAAACGCCCGGTAGATAAATAGATAAATACGCCCGGTGTGTGGGGGCAAGATTAATCAGAGTAACGAATGTTCGAAAGGCAGTACTTTCATTTAATACTACGGAAAAGCAAATAATACATTTCTGTTGAGTAATCGCTGTGAGTTGAGGGTCCTCTTATCAAAGAAGTGTAACTTAAAGAGCTCCCAAGTTACTAGCACGTGGCTTGATAAATCGATTTCATATTTGTAGTTTTCATGTGGTCATATTGACTGCATTTTGTCCATTTCGAGTCCTAATTAAACACGGATCATGCCCACAACTGACTAAAATTTACAGTATAAATACTAACCCATATTCCGTACGAGTAAAGGTGGCAGCTGCTTAATTTACCGACCCTGGTTAAGAGTATCATGTAGCGTTCTTTCTCATATGCATTTATGTGCATGCTGTTGTGTGGCTGTTTATGTGTAAACTGCAATTTTATGGTTTTGCCAGCAGGTAGCATAATGATTAAATATATACCTGCAGCTTTAACCTAGTGGCTACTCGATCATTAGTATGTGAAGAGACTTGCTGCTGTATTTTTAAGCGAGGTTCTTCAGCTAAATATCAACTTTTATAAATGTGTACAGTTATATGCTGTGTGAGTGGCTTTAAATGAGTCCGCTCATGAAAGATAATACTTAGAATTATAAAAATAGATAATATTTGTAACTGGAGGTGTTCAATTCTGTTGTAGACATATACCACTGATGTCAGTTACTGTAACTAGTAGTTCTCCTCAGATTTAAAGCTAACAACTAAGAGTGAAATAATTTCATTGTAATAATATTTCTTGTTATTGTCTAGGATGAGTTTCTTAATTACTATTTTATGCCTTCAGAGGTTACCATCATCCAGCAATCTAAAGACATGCTTTTTGGGTACTTTTGTGACAGGTTTTTGACAATCTTTGACGGAGCATGACTGTTTCAGTAAGTATAAACTCACCATATGTGTTTTTCCCCTCCTATGTATGTATGTATGTGTGTGTGTGTGTGTGTATGTGTATGTGGGGGGGGGGGCGTCAGAAGCATTTTGAATGTGGGGGGGACACACTGGCATAAATGCCGGCGACACCCATGGGTACAGGCGTAGTACATCTGAGAGCTGGCACATCCTGAGCTGACACATCCCAGAGCTGACACATCCCGAGCTGACACATGCCATACCTGACACATCCCAGAGCTGACACATGTCATACCTGACACATCCCGAGCTGACACATGCCATACCTGACACATCCCAGAGCTGACACATCCCAGAGCTGACACATCCCGAGCTGACACATGCCATACCTGACACATCCCCGAGCTGACATATCCCAGAGTTGACACATCACGAGCTGACACATCCCAGACCTGGCACATTCTTAGCTGACACATCCCAGATAAACCACATCCCGAGATGACACATCCCACACCTGACACATCCCAGACCTGATACATCCTGAGCTGTCCCATTATCTGCAGCACTTTCACTGCTTTCAGTCACTTGTGCTTAGGAGGAGCTCCTTTACTTGCAGGTGTAACAAAGGCATGGAAACGTTCAAAGTGGCCAGTTTTCCAGACGTTCTCCCAATAATACAACTAAGAATAATAGTAAAGAAATAAACAAAGGGTGTGTTAGAGCAGCTGGCATCACTGCCGCTTTACACAGCTAAGGTCATGGGTTTTGGGCTGCATGGTTCATTAGCAGTATAAAGTACATGTTTTGCACTTATTTAAAATATTATATTTTTGATTATAAAACATTATTTTTCAGCATTAGCTATGCTAAAAAGATGTTTGGGTAATAATGTTACCATGCTAACAGAACTTTTGGTAAAATGTAAAATGTGGACATAATGGTCCATTAACCTTACAGTAACTTCACTGCCAGCATGGAATTATATCAAAGTTGTGGTGAATAAATGATTCATTATTTGGTTAAGGGTTGCATGGTTGCTAAATGGGAGCATTGTTGCCTTGCAGTTCTCAGGACAGTAGCTTCGTGTCATGCCCCAAATCTGCCTGTACAGAATGTTCATACTTTGCCTATGTTCATGTGGATTTTCTCTCCACGTTCCTCCCTTAAGTCAAAGGTGTGTTGTGTGGAATAGTGACTGCAAAGAGCCCAGAGGGAGTCTGTGCGTGGTTGCTGTGTACTGGTGCTCTTCCAGGATGCTGCTTATATACATCTCATACAGCTAATGCATTGGACTGGATCGCGTTACTCTGCCTGGACAAGTGAATGATGACGGTGAACTGATTCAATAATGCTGCAAATTCAGTCCTTTGGGAGTCCTTTTGCAAGGTTTGTTATTTCAAAGGCATATATGCAGAAAAAGTGTTCCCAGTATGTCATCTTAACATTCTGTAGTGGAAATAAATTCATTAACTATGCTCCTCCTAGTAATGATAAATGATAAAACCTTTAAACATGCTAATTGGATAGTGCCATAAATAAAAGTAGCAGCATGACATATTTTAAGTGGAGTAATTTAGCAAATAACATCCAGTCATTATTGTACAGTAGCTACTTCTTGTACAGTAGCTACTATTATTACTATTAAATTCTTTTATAATACTACTATATTACATTGCAATGTGTTTTAGTGAGTCCTGTGGCCTGTACTACGAAGTGGGGTTACTGGCTTATCGGGGTAACTTGTCGGATTTAAGGTACCACAGTTTAAATGGGCTTCTTATTCATTCACTTACATTTTGCCCAGACTACCTTAAATCCGACAAGTTACCCCGATAAGCCAGTAACCCCGCTTCGATTTATATAGTAAATATTTATATACTACAATCATTTTAATACCTTGTCAATGTTGTCCCTCAATAATTATGTAGGCTTATTTAAAGAACAGCAGAATTTAAAGACAGAACATTGACTAATTTCCTTACCCTGCATAACATGAAGTGAATATTTATCAAATTAGTTCACTTTTTATGAAATTGCTTACTAAATGTAATGACCAAAATGGAATTAAAAATATGAGAGATCACATGTGAAGTAATGTGATGGTATTTCTAATATAATTAATCTGTATTAAAATGCATAGAACTGATTAAATATTTTAGCTGTATAAAATATTTTGAGGATAGTTCATACTGCCATTTGGGTTGAGTTGTCAAGAAGTTAATTGGTATTTAATCATATCTTTTTTTGACAAATATCTTCTAAGATGCTGCTATAATCTGACAGGAACCCAGCTACCAGGGGACGTTCCCAGATACTTCAGCCAATGTTATGTGAAGGTCCTCTTAGAGTTGGCAGAGAAGGTTCTTACTGTATCATTAATTTCCACGTTTTACATTTTAACAAAGGTAATGTCAATGTTAGCATGATGGATGTTCATATTCTAATGTCAAGTCAATTCATGTTGAAAAATTGAAATTGTTTTATAAAATTGACTGGGTGTATATTACAAATGCTCCATCCAGCCTTGAACCCATGATTTCTGAATACTTTCCGTACCCACTGTAAATAAATTGAATAAATGATTTCCCTAAAAGGTCCATGCTATGTAATTAATAAAATAACAGAAAAAACCTAGCAGGATCTGTTAGTTTTGTAAATATGGGTTTACGTTCTTTTAATCCTTTGGCCCAAGTTTGCACAGGTTTGCTCCAGATTGCTGCCATTCCGCTACAATTCAGTATACTCAGTTTCAGAGAATAAATATAAATGTTTGAGGAAAACTGCAGTTATTCTGGAGTAGACAGCATTCTGTTATTGCTATCCACTGTATTTGTGTTGGCACTGCATTGTAATTGAAATCTGCCATCTAA
Source organism: Hippopotamyrus pictus (assembly GCA_026781145.1). Taxonomy (NCBI): domain Eukaryota; kingdom Metazoa; phylum Chordata; class Actinopteri; order Osteoglossiformes; family Mormyridae; genus Hippopotamyrus; species Hippopotamyrus pictus. Next base: position 5,606,143 of record JAODLC010000028.1, on the reverse strand, counting down.
GCTGGTAGTGATGCAGTGGAGTAATTTGGGGATAAATCATTAATAATGACCATAATGTTCGTTTGACAGGGTGTTTAACTGAAGGCCTTATGCTGGGTATTAGCATAATGTATAAAAGAAGCCTTTAGCTAATCCAAGTGTGAAACAGGATATGAGTTATGCAGTGGATTATAGAAATGTCCATCCAATCTCCATAAGATCTTGTCCAGTGCAGGGTTGCACTGAGATCAGAACCTCTTCCAGGAAGTACACAGCACATTTGGGATGCACCAAGGGGTAGAGTGTCACCGTGTCACAGGGCACACAGGAATATCAAGGACATTTTCGAGACACTAATTCACCCAAAATGGGTGTTCTTGGAAAGTGGGAGTAAACTGAAATAAGTCCAACACAGGAAGATCATGCAAATTCCCCGTTCACTGAAACAGTACAGGAATTGCCCTGCGGTGTTGGAGTGGGTCACTGCATCCCCCATTAAACGGACATTTAAAAATTACACAACATCCAATGTAAGTAATGTGGAGGTTTTTGAGAAGACACAGAACATACTATGTACCTCTGTATTAACAGATATCCAAATCAAACAATAAACAACGGTTTATAGTGTTTTTCCAGATTTTTTGACATTAGGCTATTATATTAAAAGAATTAGCTCTGCTACATATTTGTGAGTGTGAGATAGACCCCACCGATTGGTTGTCATGTGATTATGAAGATTGCAACTTATATGCTATGTCTTGCATCATTTATGCTACTGTGCTGTTTTGAAATGAATACTTGAGACTGAGACCTTTATTGCTATGGACTTTTGCATATGTTAAAAGGCAAAGAACTAACCTGGAGGAATTATTTCACTAGCAACGTAGAGCCTGGAAAAAAATACTGCCAATGGATTTTAGTTACTGTGATTTTTAAGCTCACTTAAATGTAAAGTGTTAAATGTAATATTTAGCTATTGAAATTACATATTAAACCAGGCAGTACGTGTATATTTGCTCATATACAAATAAACAGTAACATAAAAAGTAACAATAATTTCCTCTGTTCTAAAAAAAATGTAGTGATACCTTTGTTGGATGGCCAGAAAAACACCGATTTGGTTCCCAAACCTCTCCTCAAGGTCACCCTAGGCATTCCATGTATTGGTTAAATTTCACAACCAGCTCAATTAATTAATTTACTTAATTAGCTAATTAACTTCATGGGGTTGATTAGCCAAACAAGCTGTGCTAGTGGTCAGGTTTAAGAAATACATGGATATATTGGATGGTAATGGCAAATACTGGAGACTTGAGGAGAGCTTTCGAAATGGCTAAGCTGACACTTTGAGAGACACACAGTTGAAGCTAAAGACTTTCAAACCCAATGTTTCCCACCCCCTCCCCCCACATGTCATGTCACCATACATTTCTGGTGTGAAGTGAATCAGGGTATCTACATTATTACCATAAAAGATAATGTCAAGATAGCTATGAGACAGATACAATAGTGATACTTATTGATCCCTGTGGGGAAATTGTCTTTTTGCTTATCCCATCTTGCCCTCCATGAGACACATACACACAGGTGATAGCAGCTTGGGAGTCATAGCACAGGGTCAGCCAGTGTGCAGCACCCCTGGAGCTTAGGGTTAAGGGCCTTACTCAAGGGTCCAATTATGGCATCAGTCTCCCGCTCTCAGGACCCAAACTGGTGACCATCCAATCATGGGTATAAGTCCTACGGCACTGAGCCACCCCGCGCATTTATTCACCATATCAGATTTTCAGTGGGTCCAAAAATTTCTATAGTATGTGAATGTCTCTCTTAAACCGTGTGAAGAAACTGTATGTAAATGAATTATTATTTTAATTAGAAATTAATTTTTAGAGCCCATCCCTTATCGCTATTGATAATGGGAAAATTCCAACAACTCAGTCTTCAGATAAAGGTTTGTGGGCCTCCACAAGTACGGTTGCTCCTTAAGAGCAGCTTCCATTCAACGGATGGTACCACAAGCAACAGTACAAACAACTACGCAAATACAAATATCTAGGAAGCACACCGCAAATGTTCCTTTCAGGGATAAACCAGAAGTTAATATCCAGGGATGGAAGAATTTTCAAGAAATTTCAATCCCAAGACAGCAACAAAGGAGCTGGCGAAGGATCCAGTACCAAAGTAAACACATCTGCTATTAAGGGAGTCCTTCAAATCCATAGCCTAAAAGGCTGATGCAGAAGGAAGAACCCTTTTCGAGGAATGTTACCTGGTCAGATGAAACAAAAATGGAACCGTTTGGCCATAATGATCAGCACTATGCTTGGTGGAAGGGTGAGGCTTTTAGGCCAGAGAACACCACCCCAATTATGAAGAATGGGGGTGGCAGTACCATGTTGTGGGGGTGCTTAGCTGGTCAAGGGCTTAGTGCACTTCAGGAATTACGTGGCGTCATGAGGAATGTCTACAAATTCTGAAGCATCACCTCCAAACGTCAGGCAGAAAGTTGAAACTTGCTCTCAACCTCATCTTCTAGTAGCACTATGATGCTAAGCAAACCTCCAAATTGTAACAAAATGGCTTAAAGACAGCAAAGGGAAAGTACAGAATGGCCACTGGAAAGCCCTGAGTGCACATGACCCTCAGACCTGACTGACTTACATCATGTGACACATCGACGTCTTGTGAGAGGCTGGTAGAAGGATATCCTAACCGCCTGATTCAAGTTAAGCAATTAAAAGGCAAATACTAATAAAATATATGCAAATTTTTGGTCTACTTTAAATCTGACATAGCAAATAAATCCTGAAATAAATTTGTTATTTGCTGTTACTAAGCCATTATTTTGATTTTAGCTTTTATGGAAATAAAGTAGATACCCTTATTCACTTTTAATAGGAAACATAGTAACATGACTTGTGGTGATGTGAAGCATTGAGGTTGAAAGTCTTTAGCCTAGGTGTACGTAAACTTTTGGCCTCAACTGTATAATTATTATTTTACACAAACAACATAAATATACTCTTCTTTGGCACTTCGAGACTTTTGTACAGTACTGTATATCTGTGGAAAAAGTTGATCTAGACAAATCGTTATATCCTTGATTCACACAAAAATGGCCATTTAATATACTACTTTCTGCTATTTTTTGCTGGATTATTAATACATCATAAAAATGAAATATTCATCCATGTCATAGTTTGAACGAGCATATTTCAGCCTTTAGAAAATGCTAAACTGATGTGATCAATACACAAGTGTGACAAAAAGCTGACACACGGAGATGTACAGATCGATGTGGTAAAGTACGAGCGTGTTACCCTGTTACTGCTATGTGCCCTAAGATGCCTGAGTCATGTGGCCTCGCCCTTGCTAAGAATAGCCAGTGAATTTGACTCGGTCATCATACTTCAGCTGCAACATGACATATTTCAGGGAATCTCAACCCTGCTCCCTGTTAAGCATGATGGTGCTTCTACATTTGGTTTGAGAAATGTATTCATCAGATAACCCAGCAAGGTTTATTTAATCAAAAACTGCTGGAACAAGAATAAGGGGGATCTGGACCCCTGATATAGTTCAATAAAATCATTTCTTCTTTATTTCCTATTTTTCTCATGGAATTATTATGGGCATGTCATACAATTCCTTTATTTTATGCCCAAAATACAACTGTAATATAAAAGAGGCTTTCTTCTAAGGCCTGACGAAGCTTCATTCATTTTTATGGTAAGACAGACACTCCCTTACAGTGAGGGAAATAATTATTTGACCCCCTGCTGAATTCTTAAATTGACCCATTAATAAAGAAATTATAAGTCTATAACTTCACTGGTAGGTTTATTTTAATAGCAAAAGATAGATAGATCAACAAAACAAGCCAGAAAAATCATTATGTAACAGTTACAATCCAATTTGTCATTTATCTAGGGAAATAAATATTTGATCCCTTGGAACACATGCTTTAGTACATGGTGGAGTAACCATTGTAGCTTCTCCTCGGCGCGGGGCTTACCCGTTGCTGCGGCGGCAATAGCAGGCGGGGCCGCGGTGTCTTCCCAGGCGGGGGAAAAGCGAGCACGCCCCCAGGAAGAGCGTCACCAGGTTTGCACACAGGAATTTTCATCCAATCATGAAAATTGGATCTTTGCAAATCTCCTCCAAATCTTTAAGGTTTTTAGGCTGTCACTTGGATACACGAAGCTTGAGTTCCTTCCATTGGTTTTCTATGGGAATAAGGTCCGGAGACTGGCTAGGGCACTCCATGACCTTAATCTGCTTCTTCTTGAAGCAGCTTAGGGTTGTTGTCTTGCTGGAAGACCCACCCACAATGCATTTGGGGCAGTGTGTGGCTCAGTGGGCTAAGCCTGCGTTCCTGTAATCACAAGGTTGCTGGTTCAAACCCAGCCTCAGCACATCTGTGGGTCCTTGAGCAAGGCCCTTAACCCCCATCTCCCTGGGTGCCACAATGGGTGGCTGCCCTTCATAGGAAACTTCCTCTACAAGGAGCAAGTTGAGGGAGGCATAAAAGCAATTTCCCCAAGGGGATCAATAAAGCATCAATAATTATTATTTTCAGTGCCCTGGCTGAAGGAAGGAGTGTTGTATGCGGCGATCCGGCAAGCGAGGAAGCAAGTGAAACCAGACCAGAAAGTGCAGACAAGCGGGGTTTATTGGTCGCAGACAGGTTGACGACAACGAACATCAATGACCGGACTGGGGAATACTGACTCAGACGCGGACTAAATACACTGGACTAGCTGCGATGAACAAGAGACAGGTGAGAACAATCAGGTAGGAACACTAGGTAACGAGGTGGGCGTGACACACAGGAGGATCGTACGGAGCCGGGCGTGACAGAACCCCCCCCCCCCCAAAGGGGAGGCGACGGACGAGACGAGGGCATGAAACAGGACCTAGAAGACAAAAGCAAAACATCAACCAAAGGCGAGGAACAGAACGGAGACACAAAACCGGAACAGGGACAGAAACCAGAACAGAAGCCGACAAAGGACGGGGAACGCGGACAGACAGACAGAGAAGGGAGACACAGAAGAAACACCCACAGGCGAAACGAAGGGGCCAGTAGTGAACAGAGGAGGAACAGAGGGACGAGGAGCAGACACTGGCGGGACGAAGGGAGGAGGAGCAGACCAGACAGGAACGGACGGGGGACAAAAGGGAGCCTGAGGGAGCCCAGATGGGCGACGGGCGGCGGCTGGAGGGGCCGCAGGTGAGAGGGAGGCAGGAGCCGAAGGGGACGACACAGGGGCCAAGGGAATGGGACAAGGGAGAGATGGAGGGGACACAGAGGGAGCAGAAGGGAACACCAGCGAAGGCAGGCAGGAGGGGGAAGCCGCGGCAGGCAACGGCACAGCCGGCAAAGGAGCCGTCTGATGCCCCGCCGAAACAGGGGGGCCCGGAGGCGCCCGGCCGTTGGTCCCGGAAGGTTCTGGGAGCTGGAGTCCATAGGGTGGTCCCCGAGGGGTCCCATTCGAGCTCCTCTTCCTTGCTGGAGAAAGGAGCCAGGTCCCGAATGTCTGGGACGTCCTCGAGGACTGGGAGCAGTGCTGGGGAATTAGGAGTATTTGTCTCCAGTAGAGGAGACGGCGGGCACGGCCATAGCGGCGGGCAGGTCAGGCTAGACGGGCAGGACGGGCTGGACAGGAGAGCAGGGCTGGACCGGCTGGACTGGCTGGATAGGAGAGCAGGGCTGGACCGGCTGGACAGGAGAGCAGGGCTGGACCGGCTGGACAGGAGAGCAGGGCAGGTCAGGCGATGTGGCCGAAGACGCGGGCATGGCTGCAGGCGGTGCGGCAGGAACCGCGGGCGTAGCTGCAGGCGGTGCTGCCGGCGGTGCGGCAGGC
>JAODLC010000028.1:5583069-5600197 GCA_026781145.1 Hippopotamyrus pictus | reverse complement strand
AGCCGCAGGCATGGCTGCAGGCGGTGCGGCAGGAGCCGCGGGCGTAGCTGCAGGCGGTGCTGCCGGCGGTGCGGCAGGCAAGACAGGCATGCGGCCAGCAGGGGGCGCCTCAGCAGGCACCTGGGGCGTGCGGCCAGCAGGGGGCGCTGCGGGCAGAGCAGCGTCGTCCTCCGGCATGCGGCCAGCAGGGGGCGCCGCGGGTACAGCGGCGTCAGAGGCTGCAGGTGGGGCCGCGGGTACAGCAGTGGCAGCGGCAACAGGCAGGTCCGGAGCACAGGGCAGGTCCGGCGCTGCCCCTTTAAGTGCTTTAGGGACCCGCGGGATTGCGTCCCTCACCGCGCTGATCCCCTTTGCAGCCGAGCGAAAATAAAACTAAGCCTCTATCGGAGGCAGCTTCTCCTCGGCGCGGGGCTTACCCGTTGCTGCGGCGGCAGTAGCAGGCAGGGCCGCGGTGTCTTCCCAGGCGGGGGAAAAGTGAGCACGCCCCCAGGAAGAGCGTCTGGGTGGCTCTTTTCTTTCCCCCGCGCCTCTTCCTATTGAGAGTGGAGCTCTCTTGGACCCAGGGTAGGTCCTTATCCTGGGTGGCTGGCCCAGGCAGTTCCCCACAGCGGGGACGCTGAGCGGCCATAGCCGCGTTAAGCTCAGTCTTGCGCTTTCGATGTGTAGTCCTCCTCGAGACCGTGATGGTGGCAGGCAGTGAGTCGGGGGGCGGTTCCCAGGTGGTATACCCCGGGTGGGGTAGCCAAACCGCCGCTCTCTCCCTCAGCTGCCGCAGGTTTTCGCCCACCTGCTCAAGCAGCTGCTCCTCGCCGGTATGGAACCTCCTGTCCAGGAGCTCCCAACAGCCATCCACCAGCTGGCGGGCTACGGGATCCGGGTGGAGATCCAGCTGGTTCGTCCACTTGATTACTTTGTCCTCCATGGGGAGAACCTCCCCGGTAGCACTGAGCTTGTTTCGGAGTCCGGTCATTCTGTTGTATGCGGCGATCCGGCGAGCGAGGAAGCAAGCGAAACCAGACCAGGAAGTGCAGACAAGCGGGGTTTATTAGTCGCAGACAGGTTGACGACAACGAACATCAATGACCGGACTGGGGAATACTGACTCAGACGCGGACTAAATACACTGGACTAGCTGGTATGAACAAGAGACAGGTGAGAACAATCAGGTAGGAACACTAGGTAACAAGGTGGGCGTGGCACACAGGAGGATCGTATGGAGCCGGGCGTGACAAGGAGGTTCTCTTCTAAGATTTTATGCTACATGGCCTTATCCATCTTTCCTTCGATGCAGTGCAGCCATCCTGTACCCTTGGCAGAAAAACACCCCCAAAGCATAATGCTTCCACCTCTGTGTTTGTTTTTCTTGTTTGTTTTGTTGAAAAATCTATCTTCTGATGTTGAAATAAACATACCATTGAAATTATAGACTTCTCATTTCTTTATAAATGGGTGAACTTAGGAATTCAGTGGGAGGTCAAATAATTATTTCCCTCATTGTATTTACGAAGTTTCAACTTTCAGACATAAGAAGAAAGAGGACTGAAAGTCCAAATTGTGTTTGTTGGGCTCCCGTTTCCTTTCCGCAACATAATTTGTTTTTTCTGCACACCAATTCCGGGTAGTATGACTTCTGGCCGCTACTCCCGCCACGCAGCAACGTAGTGTTGAATAACGACTTACGAACATTTCAAGTTATGAATGGTTGTTCGGAACGTAACTCGTTCGTCAGTAGGGGAGCGTCTGTAAATGTTACACATGCTTCTGCTGTACACTGAGCCACTGTGATGTGTATTTTGCTAATTTCATTCTGTATTAGGGTACAACATGGCTGATGTCAAGCCTGGCTCCAGCTGTTAGATGTAGGGTGGGACTCAGGTACACGCAGGATGTTTAGCTGAGTTTGAAAAGTCTGTCTTCAAAGATTTTGGTTTGCTTCCTCCCTATTCACAACAACAAAGTGTGATTGATCAGTATTTGGCAGCATTTGCATGGACCAAACTCTGATGGATAAGCTAGACTCAACCTGCCCCTAGATCCAAGCCTGGCTTATGCATTTAGTAAAATAAAAAGGCACTCTATTCTGCAGGGCATTTCTAGACTTCTAAAACCAATGTGGCAGCATAAGCTATATTGAATATATAGACTGTACAATATTTTTTTTGAAAATGGTATTGCACATGAATGTTTATATGATTAATGGCAGAGACGTGCTGACACCACAGAGGGTGTCAATCCCTCTAGGAGCCCCTACATTGCGTAGCTGTTCTGTGCCAACATCACAGAGGGTATTAGTACTTCTAGGGGCCCCTACATCAGTAACTGTTCTGTGCCGACACCACAGAGGGCATCAGTACTTCAAGGGGCCCCTACATCACGTAGCTGTTCTGTGCCGACACCACAGAGGGCATCAGTACTTCTAGGGGCCCCTACATCGCGTAGCTGTTCTGTGCCGACACCACAGAGGGCGTCAGTACTTCTAGGGGCCCCTACATCGCGTAGCTGTTCTGTGCGTACGTAAAATACACTAAGTTGGCACTCCCTCAGAAGTTTGCACTCTAGCTGGCTATCAATTACTCCTATAGAGATGATTGGTCCTGACTGGTCCCCTTGTGCAAACACCACCATTCATTCTACAGAGCTCTGGTTCCCAAAACTCTCCTTGGTAAAACCCCAGCCATTCCATGTGTTCAATTTCACGACTTGCTTACTTAGAATTGTTAGCCAATGTTAGACAGATTTTCAAATGGCTGAACAGACATGCTATGTCAGGCGTATGATCATAGTTTTACAGCAACGTAAATATGATTTGCAAAGTGCTATAAATAGTTCACACAGCTCAGCACTAGTATTGCACATATTTTATAGGTCATTTTTATGCCCCACTAACACATTGTTTGAATTCCAATGATTTCCCCCCAAATGTTATATAAGCAGTTCATCATCATTTGCAAATATAAATAAGATATTATAGGTAAATCATCAGACAGAGATGCAGGTAAGAGGTAGCCTGAGGTACCTGCCTGTCTGTTTAACTGACTACCTGCCTGCCTGCCTGCACAGCTGACTACCTACCTGCCTGCCTGTGTAACTGACTACCAGCCTGCCTGCCTGTGAAGGTGACTACGTACCTGTATTCTTGTGTAGCTGACTACCTAACTGCCTGCGTAGCTGACAACCTACCTGCATTTTTGAGTAGCTAACTACCTACCTGCTCTCCCCAGATAAGGTAGGTCACCCTAGCAATGCTCCATGTCAAAAGCGCTATATAAATAAAATTTAATTCAATTGAAAAAGTGCAAAGAATATTTCATATAATAATCAATAATAATGAAACTTCCTAGGACACAAGACAACCCTATTATATGAAGCAAAAAAATAATGTCAATCTAGCTAATTATTTACTATAAACTATAAAAATAGGTCTAGGTTGTTTTTTTCTGCATTTATATTTCTCCTTATTAACAAAATAATTATTCTGAAAATCATGGTGTTGTTCATGTGGCTGAGGTAGGTAAATTTTACATGGTCCAAAAACAACTTTGTACGCAAGAACATTTTATGATTTCCTCCTTAAATAAAATATTACCAGTAGGTGGAGCCATAGTGCTTTTCTCACTTTATATGTAGGGTTTTTATAGGGTAATGTGGTATTTATATTTTACAGACTGATGCAATGTAAATCTGTAACACTAGTGTTCCACTCAGGTAAATATAAGATTTTAGTACTTAAAATGTATTACTGACTAGAATGCCAAAATACAATTATTTTAATCAAAAATCAGTTCTGTGGACAAAAAAAACAAAGGATGAGCTGATTAAGATTTATTGATCCCATCGAGAAATTTTGTTACAAAGTAACAAAACAGTCAAACAGACAAGGTGCAAAGACAGCGCACAAAGTGTAATGTCAATGTAAACAGATTTAAAAAGTACTGTGATAGTACAGAAATAAATGAAGGATAATAAATTAGTGCAATTAATGAACATACAGCACCAGATGTTTACTGGACAAGATGGATCATTTCCTGATGTGTTCCTGGGGGGGCACGTTAGGAGGAGGCACTGTGGTGTCTGATGGCAGCGAACGGGAATGATCCCCAGTAAGGTTTTTTACCAAAGCTTGGTGGAATGAGCCAGTAGCTAAACGTGCTCCAGAATAGCACCCCCTGGAGCAGACAAGCAGAACTGTTCATAGTATTGTCCAGTTTTACCAACATCCTCTTCTCTGGCCTTTCTTGTACAGCACCGTTGTGTTATCTGGTCAGCTCAGTGTACTGTTCAGGTAGCCCCACAGGTAACTGTAGCCATGTATCACCCCCCTGCCTGGACGGTGACCAGTCTCAGGAGCTCCCTGTTACGCCTGGAAGTCCACAACCAGCTCCTTAGTCTAGTTGATGTTGAGCTGCAGGTTGTTCTCCCAGTACCATCCGACAAAGTCCTCTTCTGGTCCTCTGTACTCAGACTCATTTCCATTGCTGATGTATCCTACAATGGAGGAGTGGTCTGAGAACTTCTGTAGATGGCAAAAGCTGGTATTGTACTGGAAATCAGACATGTAGAAGGTAAACAGAAAAGGGGAACAGGACAGTTCCCTGCCTGACTAAAATTAACACTGGAATAGGACAAGCCCCTTCGACATGTGTTTGTTATTCAATACCAATGTCTAACTTGATAAATTTTCAATTAAGTTTGACTCTAATGAATGCTTTGTTGACCGATATCCCTGTGCTTTCCATCTTACATGCTGACTATTATATTCATGTTTATGGTCTACACAGCAGCAGAAGAGATGGACTAAACATTTTTCTTCACATAATTTTCAGCTGGCAAGATATTTATTTATCTGCTGTACGCCATCGTTATTACTATTAACCATCATCAGGGTGCTGATGGAAAATGCATCCCACATCAGCCAAATAGCCGAGTAATGCAAATGTCATATTGGGAGACATGGAAGACTCAGGCTGAATGACATGCTAATAGTATATCAGGATATAAAGGATATCTACAGCAGATTTTGCAGCAAGGCAAAAAGTTCAGGTTGAGGGGTGGGGAACCTGTTCCATCGAGGGCCGTTGTGGTTGCAGTTTTTGGGGATGATATTTAAATCAGCCAGTAATAAAGCAGTGGTTCTCAATTCCAGTCCTGGGGACCCCGTTATTGGCTGATTGAGAGATCATCCCAAAAACCTGTACCCACACCGGCCCTCCATGGAACAGGGTCCCCACCCCTGTTCTAGAACATACCATGGGATATTTTTTTGTTACCTGATAAGTGCTCTAAAATGGACTGAGAAATATGAGTAATATTTCTTACAGGGTCAGTCACCCCAAATGTAAAAAAGAGAACATATTTACCATATTAGTAATGAATGTTGTAGGACACATCAGGGCTATTTGCGGTGTTTCTCTTTAAATAGTCCTTATAGAAGAATCATGTGCTGCTTGACGTATTCCTACTTTCATAGCTTTGGTGTGTAATAATCTTGATTGTTTTCAAGTAACTCCTAGTACGGAAAAGACATTCAGTGAATTTAGCTGATGCCTCATATTTACGCTTATGCCTAAACCAGACTAATGTGAGGCTTCAAATCAGTCTTGAACCTGAACTAAGGTTATTGTCAAGTTCCCTTTGTTCTAGGTGACACTGCTGAAAAAACGGGTGGAAGAACCTTTGCTGCTGCAAGTTTACAGATTTTTCGTGGCAAGATCATCTCTGGGGTAAGAATGAAAATCTAAAGAACATTGGTGATGCCACAGTCAAGTGTTTCAGATGATGATAAATACCGGTTTAATATGGTTACATATGTAAATGATTTTGCAAAATGATGCACAGGAAACATATTGTGCATACAGTGACCCTCTACTAGGTAAGTGGTTGGATAGATGGATCTTGGGCAGGTGTATTCTTTTTTATGTGAATAATGCAGGTCCAAACAACACAACTTCACTGAAAGTCTTGCCTCACTGATTTGGGAGTTTGGTTATCTGTGTACAAGACCTGTTGAGTCACACTTGTGAATGTTCTCTTCCCTATAAACATTCTGGTAAGCCAAAAGACTGTTTGTGCCGGTGTCTGGTGTGCATCTTGTGACTGGTTAAAAGTGTGGCACCTGCATAAGCACATGCACAAACACTCTCTCTCTCTATCTCTCTCACACACACACACACACACACACACACACACACACACACACACACACACACACACACAAAATCCATTAATATTTCTCCTTGAAGCCTGTTAAGGAAAACTTATGTTTGCAAATATAGGTTCATTTAATATTGAAAACAATTCAATTGGTATTTGACACAAGGCTAGTTTATAGCAGTCATACTACTGATATTTACGTATTATTTCATATTAAATATATGGGTCTACTATAATCCATCATGTATATCCTGTATCTATACCAAAATACTGCAGTTACAATATTCAAAACATAAATAATCTTTATAAAATTAGATAAGCTAGTCTGTGTCTAACAAATGGATTATAAATTGAGCAAGCAGATGATTGCATCATGTGTTTCCTTGCTGTTTACCACATACACTGTATGAAGCAATCGCCACACATAGAAACACCAGGTAACATTTCTTTTTTTTTTTTTTTAAATCCTCTGCTCTCTCCTACTGCCCAAGCACACGAGTCCATCTGAATTCTTCTGTCTATGCTATTCCTTAAGCTTAGCTTATTTTTGGCATATTTGTTACACGTGTTATATCCATTTGGTTAAAAAATGTAAGGATATTTTAAATCCAATTCAAAGTAAATTAGATGTAGAGTCTCAAACGCATTTCCATCGGTCATGAAGACCCAACCAGCTTTTACTTAATAATTGCCACTATGGACAACTTAGTTCAGCATGATTATTCCACTAAATAATTGCACCATTTTGAACTTTGTATCACATTTATTTCTTTTTAAGCACAATTCTGGTAGAGGGTGGAAAGGCATTTCACTGCACAGATGTACAATGTATGTTTGTGCATTTGACAAAAAAAAACCAAACTTATGAGATCCTTTATCTGTGAGATATACAGCCACTGAAAAAAATGAGACACTATATTTTTAAACAATTTTTCATTTTTTAAATTCTGGTTTAATTGTGGTTCTGCTGGCAGAAAGTTACACTGAGCAGCAGGATGCTTCCAGGTTTAAAATTTCTAAGACAGCAGTACACAAGAATAAGGTGAAGCAGGAGACACCGGGAACGACCCGAAACCAGCCAGGTAAAGGGCGGAAGCAACATTCTAATGCCAGAGATGACCGTTACTTATGTCAGTTTCTCATGAATCGTAGGATGACATCAAGCGACCTTCAAAAGGAATGGGAAACATTAAGTGCTGGTGTGAAGTGCACTGCTAGGACAGTTAGTATCAGACACTAAGAAGCAGGACTGAAGACCCATAAAGCATGGAAGAAGCCCTTCATTAATGAAAAACAGGGAAGAGCAAGGCTGGAGTTTGCTTGCTCTCTCTCTTTCTGTATGAGGTAGAAAAATTATAACACACATATATATATATATGAAATTCACAGATGCATACCCATACACTAAGAAATGAGTGAAACAAAAAATATGTGCTGTGGTCTCAACTTTTTCCACGGCTGTATATAGAGTCAATTCACACACACACAGTTACAGACTAGGGCGATAATTCAGTCAAGGCTTTCATACTAACAGCAGCCCTTTAACACAAAATCTTTGAAAACACACCATTCATCTAAAACATAAATCACATTCTGTAATGGCATTTTAGGATTACTGTCACGAACCTTGATTTAATGTGCTTTCTCATGCACAAAGGCTTTGTTGAACATGACATTTGTGCATTTTGCTATCCCCTGCTCTGCTCTCTGCAAAACACTCTTTGTACTGGCTGCTCGACGGGGCTTCCCTTCAGCAGAGCTCTGGAATCGCGTCCAGTTTTGCCATTTGTAGACAACGATGACAAGACACAAAAGCATGTGTTGGCCATAAATAGCTCTGACCAGCAAAGGGCTGCTCGGCAGCAGTAGATCAAATTCTCCACAAGGAGAAGCAGCCCCTAGCTCCTGTAAAAGTTGCTAGCTCCACTGTAAGACAATGCTTTTATAGAAGGTCTTGGCCACCTACACAACTGAATGTATTTTTCTATTCAATTGTTCATTAAAATGTCACAGATCTTTAAAAAAATAATAATATAGTCCAATAAAACAAAGTATTGCTAATAATGAATAAAACATTTCTGGTAAGATTAGAATGGATATATATGGGTGAGGTATCGTGTGTTGTATGCTTAATCCAACTGAAATGTTACTAACCCTTATGCAGAATTATACATACATAATACATATAAAGAATTATATACAAAGATAATGGTTAAGCACAAAACTTAAAGGACAGGGAACAAAAGACATGTCACCAATATATCAGCCACAAGGTTTTATTGCAAAGTGGAAACTTTGCTGATTTAAAAAAACACATTATTTAAGGCTCCAATCACACTGATAACGCCATGTTGACTGATTGTGTAGATTTCATTTTTAGTGTCACCGAGTCTCTTTATTCTGCGATTGTACTGTACATTCGGATAAACACAAGAAGGCCACAGAGCAACAACACACTTCTTTCCATTTACGTGTGCACAACAGGAATGAAAACTGAGGTAATGTCAATTCATAAATGACACAAATACAGAAGTTCAGTAGGCATTCCTTTCTCTATCCCTTCTTGAACTTGAAGCGTCTAAAAAAATACAATTACAAAAAGTGCTTTTGAATGCATAGTGTAAAACATCATTTTCCCTGTCAACAAGACTAAACAGTTACACATAAGCCTCACGGAAAAATTCAGCCAAGTGCAAATTGTTTATAATGGATATTGGCTAGCACCAGAACAGTGCACACAATTGTCAAGGCATTTGAAAGAAACCTCTTAGCTGTAAGTTACACAACTTTATATTTATGGCAATAGTTGTGAGCGACGCGTTTTTATGTGTTGGGATATCAGCATTCTTCTTCGATTGTGGCTTACTTTTGTTTGGCAAAACACTAGAAATGAAAATATTCCTTGATATCTGAGTCAAGATCTTTTAAGAAAGCTACCAGAAAACCAGAAAAAAAACAACTACCGGTAGACAAAAACCAGTCTTTTATATAAGTTAGTGAGACCTCCTTCATTTGGGGTGGAAATACTATAACTGTTCCAAGAAGACCATAGGGTACAGACAATGCTGCTAAGATGGATGCTGGGATGCAAATGGCATGTGTCTTTCAGTTTACAAGGGCCTCCCTTCCAATGATACCACCATACTGCCACCCAACTTGTCTGCCAGTGTGGAGCGGTCTTGAATGTCATCTAAACCATTGACTTGCCATTCATGTTTGATACCTATAAAAGACAAATGAAATAACTGAAAACTGAAACAAGCATGTAGCACCTCCAGATGGAAAAATGAGAGATTCTCTGTTGCATAGAGAAGACTATTTGAAATAGGCCAGGTATGTTGAGAAGTCAGGATAAAGGTTAGAACAAACAGGAGAGCTCAGTGCTGGTTTCACCTAAAAATCTTTGGAAATGGATGAGATGAACAGTTGTACACACTTATCTCATCAAAAACATCAGAAAAGGCCCATAATATGTTTATTGTACTCAGAACTGTTTTTCCCGTGCTAAGATGTGTAAACATTCCACAACTATGCTCACCTTACAGCTACTGATTGTGTACAATGTATAAAAAAAAAATAACGTCACAAATATCTCTCAGATGATGTGGGACCATTAAACATTTAAAATGCAAGACACTCACCTGTGAACTTCTTTTTGATGGCATCTTTAGAGCTGGCATATATCATTTTACTTTTTAGAGGGGCTCCTTCAGGGGCCCTGTCAAAATCAAGAAAGAGCAGTAAATGCTTTGCTGATTATGTGATTTCTTCAGTATAAGAATCATAAGCAAGGAGGTGTGCAGAAAGGCATCCTAACTGTTTATAAACAGACAAACAACATACCAAAATATAAATACCAAGTCTTCTTTCTTGGATTCCTTCGTTTCATATGTGGCATCATACAGGCCGTACCGGCAGTCATTCAGAGGTAGGAGCTTTACAAAACAGGCGTAAGGGTCGTCAACAGACTCGCCAATATCCCCGACCAGGATCTGCTTGCCCTCTTCCACGATGATTTTCTTTTTGTCATCGCTCAGGCAAAAGAGAACTGCCTTCTTACGCTTCTTTATTTCGTCAGAGGAAGACGACTTCCGCACTTTCATGTCATTGAAGACCTTGATGACTTCATCGTTGACTGTGACGCCAGAAGCCTGCCATCAAAAGTACTCATTTACTTTTTAGGGACTTATTCTTCAAAGCAGTACACAACTAACATGACAGAAATAATATAACAGGTGATATGACGACTCCAGTAAGAGTAATAATGCGCTGGACTCTGTGTGTGTATAAAGAACTGACTATAATGAAGTGCATAGTGAAAAATCTATGGGCCGTGTTCCTAGTGCGTCTTTTCATATTCATAAAACTATAACCGATATCTTAATAAATATTTTAAATAAAAAAAATACCAAGAAACGTAGACAACTAAACTGGGGAACCTAGTTCCACTTTAAGTATGTCTAAATCCTCGTTTTAGTCAACTAACTTCGAGTTTTCATTCAGTATTATTAGATTAACAAGTTATATTGACGTCTGTTGCAGAAGGAAAGCAGTTAAAATAAAAAGTTTTAACAGCGACTAACGTACAAATGACGATATGGGGACCAGATCAATAAATCTCATAAACAAATTGTCAGTTCATTTTTTATAATCCATAATAAAGTTTGAACTCCTTTAGATCACAGTAGTTAGAGCGGACAGTTAGCTAGTCATGCCTGGCTAGCATTACACCTGATATATAAGGCATGCGATCAAGCACCGGCGGTTTCATTTACACTCATTTGAGTCTAATTTGGGTTTATTTAGTTTTGTTTTAACCATATAACATCTTTGATTGATTGAGTTCACTCAAAATTAGAGAGAAAAAAACTCCCTTAAAGTTAGCTGACCAACTCGGCAGCCAACGGTCACTGCGGCTAAAATTAGGTTAAAATGGCCGCCTATAACTGTACTACTGTACCATTATAAAGAGAGCCCATAAGTACTCTTCTCACTCGAAAAAGTGCCCTTCGGCTTCGGCAACCTGCAGTCTATTACCCGCGCAGCCGTGTGGCGGCGAGTATAAGATGCTGGTGGCTAAAGAGTTAAAGCCGCACCTGGCTCGCACACCGGCAGCTTCCCGAAGCGCGCACGGCTTCACTCACCATGTTGTCCGGTGGTCACACCGACGGCGTATGCGGCTCGCTGCGCGGGTCTCACGGGCTTGGCGGTGCGGGGAATGTGCGCGACCGAGAGGAGGGTGCTGTGGGGGCTGGCTGGCTGGCAGGCGAGGGGGGGGGGACGCGAGGGGGTCAAACACGCAGCGACCGCTGAGGCGGGAGCAGCAGGCCGATTGGCAGCGGGGGCTGCCTGTGCACAGGATCCGAGGCCGGCTCCCAAAGGACGTGCAGCTCGGAGGCTCCCCGGAAAGTCAGCACGCTGCTGGGCTGTGGCTCTCCTAGGCTTTACTCAATGAATACAGTGAAAAAAGTTGCTGCATTGTAATGTAAGGCGCTGGACGTAACTTGTGCGGATTAAGAAATACTGTCTTCAAAAGGATCGATGAAGGGGTTTGGATAAAGTGTGGCATAAGAAAAGCACGTGGGGAGACGCGTCAGCATGCAAGTGACTCTTCGTTATGCTGCGGCGAGTCAGGCATGACAGCCCGAAATTAATATTTCGGTCACGGAGAACCAAATATCGACTGTAGGATGTGAAACAACACGGAGACCGAATATTAAACAAGGTCAATTTATTTTTACATGTAGAAAAAAAACTTTACAGGACAACGTGTTTGAAACGGAAAAACATCAAAACCGATTCCTTGAACTGCCTTAGTAGAGTACTAATAGGGGAATACTTTACAAAACCAAGCAAACATCCTATAGTAACATTTTTATAAATACGATTGGGTCCTTAAACTCAAAGCAATTTCAAAACTAAATAAATATCTACTCAGTTTAAGAAAATGTCACACAGGAATAAATGATTTTGGTTCCTCTGTAGTGTCGCACAGAAAGGTGGGAACCTGAATATTAAGTTACTTGTTTTACTGTCAGGTCAGCTCTACGAAACACCTAAAAGTTCCTTCGAGATGCAATAATTAATTTATTAAAACAGCAGAAGGAAAAAAAAAATCAAAGCAGAAAAATATACAAAAGTAGTCATGTTTAGAAATTTAGCCAATATACAAAATAAATGCACTAGCAATAATTAAAAAAAAATAAATTGATACCACAATTCTTTTGTCCTGAGTCATTTTTTTAAATGGAAAGAACCAGCTGAAGGTTTACAGTGCAGATCACAGTAATTAGGGTCCAGAGCAACTTAGAAGGCCATAATTCTCCCTACCACTTCAGGGGCTTAAATGTCTGTCGGCCAAAGCCGTCTTGTGGAGCCATTTTTAAATTTTTGCCTTTTTTTTTTAATAATAAAAAAAAAAGAATCGTGTTGCAGGTTAGATTTTGGGGCGTTTCTGGGGTGGTCCAGCCTGGTTACCTCCCTGAGGGGAGAGGCCAAGTCTGTGTGCCTCCGAGTGGAAGAAAGCCTGAAGCCGAATTCCAGCCTTTGCTTCGTTTGTGCTGCGCGGGTTATACTCTAAGCAATTGGTGAACATGAGCTCCACATCCTCAATATATTCAGCTGAAAAAGAATGTTGAAGGGAAAACACAGGTGAACACTGGACAAGAAATGCACAAACAAGCAACATACAGGACCGACTGTATATTGATTTATATTATGCAAACAGAATTACTTACAGGCAGTTTTGTATTCACAGTTGTTGACTTTTTCCCTGATTATACTCAAAGCAATGGGCTTCTTAATGATATCATAGTAGTCCGGCACCTATGTCACAAGAGATTTCAGACAATGAGCCTCAGTGAGCTGTACAACAGCTGTGTTTAACCAATGAAGAATCCTCACATCATAGCAGCCTGACTGAAGGCAATCTCTGGTCCTGATGATTCCTGGTAGAACCAGGCTGAAACTTTCATGGAAAAACATTACTGTACATTTCGCAATATATCCTGTTCATCTGTGTCTGTGTTACCTGAGTTTTGGACACCAACTTCATGAATGGCCAGCTATCCTCATGTCTGACCAGCTCCACAGTCAGCTGCTCACAGGCAGACAGCTCATGGACACCCTGGTTTCGTCCTGAACTGCGGCGGTTAGAGGTGGATGTGGATGTGGCCAGGACAACCTTTGCCTTGGGAGACGCCTCTATGAGTGTAAAGCAAAAGGTTATTATTAAGGCTCGCCCCTTTGCAGGAAATATAATAACCAGGTTTGGCTGAATCAAGAACAACCTATGTTCATCAATTTCAACTGTCTCCTTAGTAGCTATTCACTACCATATCAATAATTTTCTCAACTCTTGATATTCCATTATGGAACAAAAAGGAGTGATATATGGAACCTATATGTTACATTCCCAGCTATTTTTTTTTTTTTAGAATCAGAATCAATCGTTATACTACTCTCCATATGATTTCTCAGATGTCACTGCCATTGGCAGCATTCTGGTTACTGGACAGTTAGTGAAGGCACATACACACCCGTGGTGGCTCGTTTTCGGCCGTTGCCCTGCCTCTCTGGGGTGGAGCTGCTTGAGGATGGGATGCCCTGCTGGCCTGCTGGCTTGGAGGCCGCAGCTGCACTGCAGGACAGCATCTCCTGGCTCAGGCGGGCACTGCTCCGGCTCCCCGCCCTAGGAGGTGGCCTGCTGTTTAAGCCACTGGCTCCCTTCTTCCCTGAGGACTTTGAGGCCCCCTTCGCAGCAGCAGGAGACTGTTTAGGTGCCACCTGCTGGCTGCGGGGGGTGGAGCGACCGGAATCAGTCTGCCGGGTGGTAGACTTGCTGCTCGCCCTCCCTCCCTTGGTTGTTAGGGGAAGCTTCACTGTAGCTCGGCCTTTTTTAGGGTAGCTGGAGTAACAAGGCGTTAGAGAGGGTTACCACGGTAACAAGGCATTAGAGAGGGTTACCACGGTAACAAGGCCTCATCTCCTTGTTCCTACTTACACTGACAACTTATGATTTATGGATTACCTCTGATAATTGCACATTTACGCCTGATCTTTTTGGTCATTTTAATCTACCTCTCTCTCTCTTCCTCAGACTCTTCTTCCCCCGACTCTTCTTGCTCCTCTTCAGACTCATCCTCCTCTTCCTCCTCTCCCCCTCCGTCTGACTCCAGTTCTTCAGAGTCAATAGAGGAACGCTGGCGGGAAGGAAGGCGGTGGGAGCGCTGTTTCGGACGGCACTCCGGACAGAACCAGTCCTCAGCAGGAATGGCCTGGGATGAAGCGATTAACTTTTCAAGTAACAAGTACTGCTATACATTGACTCAATAATGTACATGCATCTACAGCAGACCTACTTAATCCTTTGGACTTCCTGCAGATATATTTTGTGCTGTAAAACGCTCTAAGCTTCTATCTGTGCTATTTAAAAACTGGATTTCAGATTTTTAAAATCTTTTATGACAATGGTTATGTACTTTGACCAAGGTGGGAATGAAATGAATTACATTAAACAAATCAGACGACAGCTTATTATAAACTGGGAAAAAAAGATGAAGGAAATAAGAAAAATCAAGGTCTCCTTCCAAAACGTAAATTTGATTAGACGAGTCTACTGCACATATGCACCATGTGGTAGGACAGACAACATGTACATCCACATGCTGTAAGGTTCAACAAACAGAAAGCAAGGCAGGACAATCTAGGAGTTCTATCGTGGCATTACTTTCAAATTTATGATCAACTTTAAAAAGTAAACAAACAACAACTCACTACCATCATAAGAGTATCAAAGTCATGCAGGGAGGACATAGGATGTTACAGAAGTATGAAACAAGCAATGAGTGTAAGCAGTATTTGCAGCAGTATTGGTGAAAGTGCCGCAGAGGCGTGCAGAAACATGCTCAGCATGGACGACCTCGCGTACCTTGAGCTTGGGTCGCACACAGTAGATGTGATGGCCTCGCTCGCAGGCGTCGCACAGCAGCATGTTCTCGGCATCGCCCTTCTTGCGACACACCTTGCAGCGGGCATTCAGGATGGACTTGGCCCAGGCGACGCTGCGCTCCAAGGTGGAGAGGTGCAGGAAGACCTGCGACAGGCTGGAGCAGCTGAGCAGGGACTCCCGCCAGCGGTCCTGCACCGTCTTGCAGACACGTCCGCTGTCACTGCCGTCTGGGGGAGAGGATGCCAGTCAGTCCTGTAGGTAGGCACTGACCACTCAGTAGCCAGAGCATGAAGCCTCCATGCAGGAAGGCCTGACATCTGCTGCCTAACACCAACAGCCACAACATGAAACTGAACAAGAGACTTCAATTCATTAATTAGAGCTGAGAAATACCATCTTTTTCACTCGACAGGTCATCTTCTTTCTTTTTTTCTTTTTTCTTGGTTTTCTGGTCTTTTTTCACATCATCATCCCCTGTTTTAAAATTAATACAAGGAAAAAAAAAGTGCTAAATTTTACAACATTAAATTTGGGAATCCGGACAAGAACAGAATCCAAAAACTTCAGTATAATCTCCACCTACTGGAGAGATCAACAAAAACCAGGAAAGCAAACCAACAATGTGTAACACTTAGACCTGTCTCACACCTTAAGTTAAAAAAAGTACCTAAAGTGACAGGCAATACATTTCATAGTTCATCTGTACAAATGAACCTGCAGACTTAAACATGTTTATAAAAATTATGCATATTTTATGCCACAAAAAAGGAGATACTTGCCAGATGGGCAAATTAACTGAAACTGAATGAAAACTACTCAACTAACCCAGATTGGTTCCTCAATACTAGATATAAAAGTGATGCTATATACATATTCAAAACCCCCAGCAAATGCCCCACCATTTCCAAGTTTATGAAGAAACTTAGGATCCCTTTGAAGAATGACAACTCAAGTTGCAGAAGGTAGCAGCCCTACCTAGTGGTGGTTTGAGGAACTTCCGCTCAATGCCCTGCTCGATCTGGGCCAGTGCCCGGGCCAGGTAGTGCACACAGTTATTTATTGGCTGGGGGGTACTGGAGCTGGTGGATGGCACACTCAGACACTCGCCCTTCAGTTCCTGTAACCTGGAGACAGCAAGGCAGCCAAGATGGGAATTCTACAATCAGTGACATCCTGGGCTCTGAGCAATACTAGCAGTATCTGATGAGTATTTGATGGTAAATAAAGGCCATGATCGATACACGATAGAGCAATGATTATCCAAGCTGCACAAACCCCTGATTTATTTCTGTCACAATTTCCTTTGATCATTCTTGAACTGACTGCTTTTTAAAGGTTAAAGAATTTCAGTTATGGATCATATCTATTTTTCAGTGAGTGCAGTTAACATTTAATTTCTCACACTAATATTCCCAAATCAAAACAAGCAAACCAGAAGAATAACACAGCCTACAAACAGCAGCAATGTCAATAAATTATGGTTTGATATTTGTGTCACTAGAAACTGAATATGAATTTTGTATATTTGAATCTGCAGTTATCCGCATTACAAAATTGAATCTGAATTTAATAGTTTGAATCTGAATTCCAGTAACTCGAGATAGCATTTATCCTACCTCGAAAAATTCAGTTGAAAAATTCAGTTTCAATTTAGTGTGACACACATCCGGGTCCTTGAGAAAAAGTAATTGCCCGCAGATTCACAACGCAACTCATTTCCACGCTTACGACAGTTCTGCAGGTCGGGGTAAAGAGGAGGCGTGTGCCGGGATGTCAGAAAAACAAATGCTGGATTGGGAGGTTTTTATTAGCTTATGATACATATGAGAATAAGCTTTATATACACGAGCGATAGCATAAAGATTAACCATACGTCTGGTTAGTATATGGTAGTATATGTGGTTAAATAAACTAGAAGTGCCAGAAATCGTTCATGTTAATATGGTAGACGAACGCAAAACTAGCTAGGGATATGAATTTGACTTCTAGTTTAGTTTAAGTTATGGCTCGCCTGTTCATCTCATGTGG
>JAODLC010000028.1:5554457-5564729 GCA_026781145.1 Hippopotamyrus pictus | reverse complement strand
GAGGTGCATCAGAAACTTGACCCTTGCTTTTTCTGTGCATCTGCATGGCCCTGGCTAGTTCCAATCAATACTATATATTATACAAAAAAAAAAAAAAAGTGTGGCTACTGACCCATTGACTGACGACTTGGAGGACATCACGTTGGAGCAGCCTTCTTCGTCACTGTCACTGATGACAATAGTGTCTCCCTCTGTGTGGTGGTTGACATGGCCATTGGCTGCCCCATTTGAATACGGAGACTGCACCTCCAAGATGCGACACTGCTGTCTGTGGGGAGGAGATGGGAAGCATCTTAAAAACATCCTCAAACACAACACTGTGTGTTCAGACATCATGACGTGCTCATTTCATGTACCATCAGTGTTTCTCAGAGTATTTTGTTAATATTTATCAAGTTAATTTCGCTGAAAGAAACTCAAGATGCTGCACAGGTAAACGCTGTAAACAAAATCTTTTTTCATAAGTGTCTTAAAATATCACCCACTTCTCAGGTCAGCCAAAGTACTACCGTACCATGAAGAGAGCATCCAATAATTCAGATTAAGGTTTTGCTGATTAGGACTGAGGGTTTTGCACTGAAGCAGAGAATTCAAATCTGTCTGCCACACAAGTGTCTCCTAAAGGGCTGACAAGTTTCTGTGGGCTGCCTGCATCAAAAAGCTCTGCCCTGCCAAAGCACACGCTCTCCCCAGCATCTAGTGTCTATAAAAGCAAGGGCTTGAGAGGTGTCCAAATATTAGACACAAAATCTTAGCATTTTAACAGCAGTTTATGCAGCTATTTGCATTCTTATATCAAGAAAAAAAAACTGCTACTGAAAAGAAAGCTGAAATTGAGCAGAGACATACAGTATATTGCCAAAAGTCTTGGGACACCTGCTTTTACATGCACATGAACTTTAAGGACATCCCATTCTTAATACATAGGCTTTAATATGGAGTTGGCCCACCCTTTGCAGCTAGGTTTAGGGGTGTGTTTATGGGAATTTTTGACCATTCTTCCAGGAGAGCATTTGTGAGGTCAGGCACTAATGTCGGATGAAAAGGCCTGGCTCCAATTCATCCCAAAGTTGTTCTATCGGGTTGAGGTCAGGGCTCTGTGCAGGCCAGTAAAGTTCCTCCACACCAGACTCACTCATCCATGTCCTTATGGACCTTGCTTTGTGCACTGGTGCACAGTCATGTTGGAACAGGAAGGGGCCATCCCCAAACTGTTCCCACAAAGTTGGGAGCATGAAATTGTCCAAAATGGATTTGAATGCTGTAGCATTGAATTCCTTTCACTGGAACTAAGGGGCCAAGGCCAACTCCTGAAAAACAAGCCCACACCATAATCCCCCCGCCACCAAACTTTACACTTGGCACAATGCAGTCAGGCAAGTACCATTCTCCTGGCAATCACCAAACCCAGACTTGTCCATCGGATTGCCAGACAGAGAAGTGCGATTCATAACTCCAGAGAACACTTCCCCACTGCTCTAGAGTCCAGTGGCGGTGTGCTCTACACCACTGCATCCGATGCTTTGCATTGCACTTGGTGACATAAGGCTTCGATCCAGCTGCTCCGCCATGGAAACCCATTCCATGAAGTTCTCTATGTACTGTTCTTCAGCTGAAGGCCACACGAAGTTTGGAGGTCTATAGCTATTGAATCTGCAGACAGTTAGTGACTTCTGTACACTGTGCCTCAGCATACGTTGTCCCCACTCTGTGATTTTATATTACCTACCACTTCGTGGCCGAGTTGCTATCGTTCCCAATTGCTTCCACTTTGTTATACCACCACCAACAGTTGACCATGGAATGTTTAGTAACAAAATTTAATGAACGGACTTATTGCACAGGTGGCATCCTATCACGGTACCATTCTTGAACTCACTGAGCTCCTGAGAGCAACCCAATATTTCACAAATGTTTGTAGAAGCAGTCTGCATGACTAGGTGCGTGATTGTATACACCTGTGGCTATGGAAATTATTGGAACGCCTGAATTCAATGGTTTGGAGGGGTATCCCGATACTTTTGTTAATATAGTGCATGTGAAGATTCTATTTTGCTATCACTTGTCACAAATCCTATTGTCTTCTGGCTGCTCTCGCACCTCCAGCAAAACACAGATTCACCCACATCCATTTTAAAGAGCAGGACACCCCTACATTTTCAGAATTTTCCATTGAAGGATTGCACTTATTATCTATGGAAGAGAGAAAAAAGATGAAATCAGCATCTTGGAGCTTCACAAATTAGTGTGTTCCAGTGGTGGGGGCTGTAATTTCACACCAAGGAACACAAAATGAGACATTTGCTTCAACATCATCAATAAGGGGCTGGTGATTAGGAATTGCTCATTTTGATGCAGATCAAATCTGAAGAGTTGCAAAACACCTGTGTGGGTAAATAGAAACAAACCAAGTGTTTAGTCTTGTAGTGTAGAGGTTGCACCAGTGGGCAATAATGTTAAAAGTATAGCTGTTCTTGTATAGAACAGCAGGGGCTGTCAGTTCTGAGAAAGTTAATTGATTCTAAAGGCGGCATGCAAAGTCCCTAATTGTAAAAACAGTAATTGACCTTTTTTTTTTTTTTTTTTTTTTTTTTTAAGACTGGCAGTTTAAGAACAATGATGCTGAATTCAGGATAGACAGCGCTATTTAAGAGAACTGGGAAGGTTTGCAAAACGTTTCTTAGAGGGTGTGTTTAACTTTTACACATCTAGAAAAAAAAAATTACCTCTGAACATAATATGCTGAACATGGATGACAAAGACCAAATCTGTAATGTAACAAAATAATTCTAACGTGATTTTAAAATAAGTTGAGATGTGCCCTGACTGCATGAGACCCAAGGTCTCACTGCCCACAGACGCTCATAACCACAGCAAAAACTGTGCAGAAAAGGACTGGCAAAGCTGTGGTGAGACATTCTCATTCAGATTTAGCCCCCTCTTGATCTTTGCTGAGCCTGAATGGTCTCACATTCCTCAAAGGTAGAAGAGCTGGGGACTAAATCTGAGCAGATACATAACTTGAGTGTGCCCTGCAATGAGCCAATGTTCTGCCATGTTTTCTGATTCGATAAGCAGGCCCTTGAATTCGATCGATGCTGGAGTATGCATGAATAGCCAATTCTATTAAAAATATTATTTTTCTGTAGGCCACTGTCACTAAATGCCATAAGATACAAAGAAGGTGGCCACAAACCAGTTAGCATAACACCAAGATTATTTTCATATATGTAAACAAGCTGGCCTGCCATGTCAGTTAAGAGCCTTCTGTCTAAGGAACTGCTAAAGAGGTACAGATACAACCAGCGTACATGCTGCTGAATAACAAAGGGAGCGAGCTTTGCATTACGAAACTGTGACTGGGTGAATTGACAGATGAACTAGACAGCAAAGCCAAAATAAAAATGGGATGAGAGATTATACAAAGGCCAAGTCAGGCAGCTGAGCAGCACCCTAAAACTGATGCATAAGGAAATAAGATGAGAATAACAGGCTAAAGAAGGTTACCAGTTTGCATTACCAGTATGAACAAAGTTAAATTACTTGCTCAACCAGCAACTGTTATACCTGCTGACATTATAAGCAGCTAATAATTACCAAGAAAATCATAAGCAAAACTGAGTTTTAATCAGAATATTGGTTTGTAAACTGAAATTTGCAGACATGACATAAAAGGTGACTGTTTTGCCTATTTACATTTATGGTAAATGTAAACCTGCCACCAAACCTTGCAGATCCACTACTCTGCAGCTTTCCCCTTACCGTTTGCTTGTAAAACAACTGAAGCAAAGGACTGGTGTTAAATATCCAACCCGACAGCAAATCCCCAAACTAAAACACTACTTTACTTCAGTTCCTAAATAGTTGAAAATTTTTCAGAGTAATATTCACACCCGACTTCCTCATGAAACAAACACACAAATACTTAGCAGAAACAGGAAGAGGCAGTCACATTGAAAAACATCTTGACCCATGTGAGGATTACAGAATTGTTCTAATTTGCACTGTTTTCCACCATCACTGACATTTCTGCTAGGTATTGGAAGCAATCCAGACCAGATCAGGGCCTTTGAAAAAGGCAAATTCTTATATCATGATTAGCAAAAACAACTAAACCAGTGACTGCAAACCAAAAAGCCTCACAAAATCAACTGTCTCCCTGCATTAGCACCCCCGTCCCAGTCCACATGGCCCCCTGACTCCCCTGTTGGGGATCCATGTTACCTCATGTCTGGCTGCCTCAGCTGCTCAGGCAATGATGTCTGGGATAAGCCCTTGTCTGGGGTCAGCCAATCAGTAAAGGCCTTGCCTTGGCTCCACCCTCTCACACAGGACTGCTATTATCTCTGAACAGCAATGTCTGCCTATGATGGCGGACAACTCCTCACACACAGTGATATACAAATCAAAGGTAAGCAACGCACTGCCCCACCTTGAATGCCACTTGCTCTAACTATTTCTCACCGGACAAGTAGGACAAGTGAAGCTCAGGAACTTTTAACAACTTTGTAACTTGACCAACGCAGGGGAACTACTTGTGTACAATGAGCTCTTCCTAGACAGTGGTTTTGTTTGAAATGGGGGCACATGAGCATCTGGCACACCCGGTCATATCAGAGCACTCCTGGTTGCCTCTTCTCCAGCTGTCCACTGCCTATTTTCTACCTTGCACGCACCACAACCTAATTAAAAGTCAAATTTCTTCTTGTGTGTGTCACACAAACAGTGGGATTATAAGGACACACAGCATTCATGTTCCAAAGTCCCATTTTCAGGCATTTTAGACATAATACAAAAGAGGAAATTAGGTCATGTCCACAGAAAGTTATTCTAATATACTAAAAACCAAAATTAATGTTCTGTACTTAAAAAGCAGGACTGGTGTAGAATTTTTGGTTAATCCTGTACTCTGTATCGTACAAGAAACAGATGACCGTTCACCTATTAATCTAATCTCTATCCCCAACCTCCAGATCCAAATTATTATGTACATACGAGAGAACAACTCCGGTCTGATTTTAATGCCCAAGGCTGAAAACCCACCCTATTAAGTTGCCGAAAACCGAAAGGCTGAGTGGACACCTCACCTGAATCCACCACGGCTGATCACATCCACCATCTCCCCAACAAAGAAGCGCTCCCGGACATAGCTGTAGACATCGTCGCAGAGCTCGTGTAGGCGCGTGCGGTGCGTGAGGGCGGCCAGGTGCAGCAGTGGGGTCACCAGCACCGGGGGGAAGCTCTGCAGACTGAGCCGGGCCCGCCGCTCACTCTCCACAGCCTCCTGGTAGGTCAGGCCCGGCTTGCCGGTCAGAGCACAGCTCCACACCAGGCTGTTGCACAGGATAGTCCTCTCGAAAAACTCACTGCAAGAACACAGGGTCAGTGTGAAACCAAAAAACCAATGGAAAAAAAGTCCTTACTGACACGATATGCCAGTGTTAAGGACTTCATTTTATTTAACACAGACACTTACATAAACAACGTATCTGTGCAGCAGTCACATGATTAATCCAACAACATACTATATATATATATACACACACACACACACTACATATAGACATACACACATACATACATATTGTCACTCGCATTACTCTACTAGTAGATGCCCCTAATAGGATACACCAACAATGTACTGATTTGAGTTCAAGATCTACAGCAGACGAAATTAGTTTATTCGCCGTCATGTTTTTAGTAACGTATGTATATGCAATAACAAATATACGTCATTAAATGGTTAGTGAAGCCCCTAAATTGCTGCACCAACACAGATGCTATATTAAAAATCCAAAGAAAAACGAAGCAATTTATACACGGTTTATAATCAGAATCAGATTAATAAAAACCTATAAATATTTTTAAAATCAGCCAACCCAACAGCTTGTCAAGCCTGTTCTCCTTAACCACTACGGAGAAATCTTCCTACTGCCAACGAAGGCGTGAAATTTCCGAGCCACCTCACACATGATCGACATCTTAGAGACTTAGACGGTGTTGCTGAACGAGACCAAGGAGTGAAACCTCTGAAAGCATTATAAAGACAGGCGACTGGGCACCGACCCTCCAAAATGACAGTCCAGTCCAGTTACCATATGGGCAGCCCCGGTATCCTGATCCGGGATCGCTCTCAGAGCGGTCCGCGGGGAAGAACGAGCTTCTCGGCCGTACGTGAGCGCTGAAGGCTCCTACCACGTTTCTCGCGTTACATCCTGCCGAAGATCGTCACTCACTTTCCAAGTTTGTCTTATAAAGTAGCAGTCTCCCTTACGGGAAACCGCTCGGCTCACGTGATTTCATTTAAAAGTTTCAAAGTAATTAACCAAGAAGTCGAAGAGGCTGGATTTTTTTTGTCCCCCCAAAAACTGACTCTCCCAGGCGAGCCGTGTAGCCGGCTAACCAAAGGCCTGCTGCCGCTGGGGCAGCTAGTCTGCACCTGCCCCGGAGAGGCTCCCTACACTGCCGGCTAACGTACCCGCCGCCTATGCTAGCTGGCTAGCCTGCTAACCGAGTCGCGGCGACTTATTTATCACATAGTCATTCAGAGGGTAAAACACACCCAGTTATTTCCCCCGATGACTTGAAAACACATATGTATGAATTCAAATAATAAAATGTAATTAAATCTAAAACTTTCCATATTATATCTGTCCCGCTGTCACTTCCCAGAAATGTTATATGAACTTAGCCTGGTAGTTCTCATGTAACAGTCTCACCTCTACTCGTCACTGTTTATGTATAAAACAGGGCAAACTGCTCCCCGTGACTTTACAGTAAAATGAATTTCGTGCTTACTCGCAGCTCCTGAATATTTAATGTGTCACTTTACACAGAAAGATTGCTTTAAAATAAGGTGAATTTCGCGCTTACTCGTAGCTCCTGAAGATTTCATGTGTCACTTTACACAAGAAGACTTCTTCGTCGGGCTTGAGGTCCAGGGGCGGTTTCTGCCTGACAAACGGCTTTCTGTGGAGAAGCGGCATCTTTCTTTCACCCTCGTCCCTTCTGATGAATCGTCTTTTAAGGCAGCAGTTTCAAAAAAAGGAGGGAAAACAAAATAAGAAAACCGGTATCATATGGCCAAAAACACCATCACCCAACACTCCTACAAATAGTCCCGGCTGTCCGGCCGACGAGCGTTAAGTACAAAGCCAAGACTGAAAGTGATAATTGTTGAAATGTTTTTTTTCTCGAGAGGAAACTGAGCCTTTGTTAATGACACACGCTTCCCCGTCCCAGTCGGTCACACACAATAGTGACGTTCAATCCTGCCCACATGAAAATGTGCTCCGTGTCACATGCTCCTATATAATAGTTACTTTAAAGATCGGAAAAGGCGACCTTCGAGAACAAATGATTACCCGACGTGAAATGCAGGAAAGGTTAATCCGCTTCAGAAGAACAAAAACAAAGTATTAGGCTGGCCGCACTTCCCCCTGTACGCCGTATGTACACAGCGGACAAGTTTTGATCCGCTCTAGTTCACTCACTGACTAGGAAGCGCGTAGGGGGGGTGGAGAGTGTAACATATCTCCTCGGCTACTATTGGTCGGTGACGGTGCCCCTCCGAAGAAATTACCCAATGGTTCTCTCTCACAGCGCATTCGTTAAGAATGCTGGGCGGGAAGATTTGTATTTTCGCGTCCGTGGATAGAGAGATTTCGATCCCAATTTCTACATGCCATTTTGGTTTTAAATCAGATGTTCTATCTGTTACAAAGTCTGTTTTTCTTCGAAGTGTTTCGAATGTGTCTGCGAGTTATTTGAATAACATCTACAGCTATGCATGGGTTATATTTAATGTGTTTTTGAAGGATATTCATTCAGAATTTGTATAGGGAAATTAATTTGTCTTAGGAACATCAAAACAACAGTTTTAATCAGTAATTGTGTTAATTATATTGTAATATTGTCTTTTATTTTTCTATATGAGTTTAAGTTGCTTGTTTACTATTGCCCCCTTTAATCAGTTTACCACCAATACTACTTACAGCTGGTTAACTAACTTAACTACCATTGTGATTATATATTACCGATTTCTTGTCATTTTGTAAATGTGTCATGGGAATTTACACTTATCTTTTTCTTTCTGGAATAATGATTAAATTTCTTGGAAAGCACAGCATTTTCCTGTTCTTATTCTACCCACTTATTAATACTGGATGTCAGAAAAGAGGAAAAAAAAGATGATATTTTGAGTATTGCCAGGGTAGGTCATGTTAGGCCATCATGGGTACCAAGTGAGCATGTGCTGTTAACCATTGGCAATCTGCTGTTGTTTAATTTTAAAATCATGTTTTAGACCTAAAAGATGCTTTGACATGCTGATCTTTACCAAACCATCTCTGCTCTAATCTTCATTATAGTAGGCATAACAATGGTTAAAATAACTGATCACACAAGGTTTTCCCAGAAAATAAACGACAAACACACTAAATAACAAACATTAACAAAAATAAGAGTAGTATGTATTGTGCTGGTTTAGAAATAAAGTGCATTATTAATATAAAACATTGTGTCGCATCATACAATGCAGTGGTCACCAGCCAGTCAATTGCAATGGACAGGTCAATCTATAGGACATTCTCAGATGACTCCCCCAGTTTGCAAAATAAAACGCCACGACTCAGTAGCTCGCCAGGTTATTTTCTTTATAAAAGCAGCTTTCAATGTAAAAAAAAAGTTGAAGACCACTGATATAAGAGCTCATGAGTCTCATTTACTCAAGATGCTATTACTGAAGGTATATGCTTGAAGTACGTCCATCCATAATTCAACCACTTATCTTGATAAGGCCTATCCCATGCCGCACTAGACACAAGGTTGGGGTACAGCCTGGAAGGGGTGCCAGTCCATCACAGGGCACAGGGCTAGGGAACAGCCTGGAAGGGGTGCCAGTCCATCACAGGGCACAGGGCTGGGGAACAGCCTGGAAGGGGTGCCAGTCCATCACAGGGCACAGGTCTTGGATACAGCCTGGAAGCGGTGCCAGTCCATCACAGGGCACAGGGTTTGGGTACAGCCTGGAAGGGATGCCAGTCCATCATAGGGCACAGGATTGGGCTACAGCCTGCAAGGGGTGCCAGTCCATCATAGGGCTGGGGTACAGCCTGCAAGGGGTGCCAGTCCATCATAGGGCTGGGGTACAGCCTGCAAGGGGTGCCAGTCCATCACAGGGCACAGGGCTCAGGTACAGCCTGGAAAGGGTGCCAGTCCATCACAGAGCACATGCACATAATCATACACTAGGGGCGATTTAGAGACGCCAGTTAACCTCTCTGCCTGTATTTGGAGTGCAGGAGGAAAGCTGTACTACACAGGGAGATCATGCAAAATCTGTACACAGAGCAGAGGTGGGACTCTGGTGTGACTTAACAGTTCTACTCACTGGGCCACCAGGCTGCCCCTACCTCACATACATTATATGAAAAATGTTATCTAATCCTATAATGCCGTTACAGCTGCCTAAACATAAGAGAAGAATTTGGAAGGTTACAGCACCATCCTTATTCCATGATTGAACAAATACACAGTCTGTTGTTTCTGTCACTTTTCATTTATTTCTTATTAAAGGTATTTTTCTTAGAACAGTATATTACCATGTGTAAGTGTTAGGTTTAACCTTTATGTTAGTTTTGATTTATTTATTTGAGCAGATTGCTAATATGCTATACAAAATAAATACTGAGAAATAGATATTACAAATCTTTAAATATGAATAATTCAATACTGTGTACTGTATGCTACAAAAGCTACAAATAACAGATAATGAAGGTATTTAGTCATTATTTTTGGTTAAGAAATAATTAAAAATTATAGAACATATTTTCATCATCACACAAATAGTACAATTAACTGTATACACAAATAACCATATTATCCATCCCTCCACACACACACACACACACACAGATGTTTTGCCTACTTGCCCGCATTGAGAAAAGCTGATGATATGCGAATCATAGTGCAGGAGGCCTCCTTTTGTTGTCCCCAGGCATAGCCCCTTCCTTCCAAATGACTCCCCCCACTCTATCCTGTTAACAAGAGGGACTGGTAGAATGGTAAGGAGGATGTACATGGGAGCATGGGGGGGCTGAAAATCACATCCCATATAGTGATCCCACTGGGCTCCATCAATCAATGCCAGTATTTTGGGCGCTAGAAATGACCACTTACAGTGTTCAGTGTCATACATTATACACTCACCTAAAGGATTATTAGGAACACCATACTAATACGGTGTTTGACCCCCTTTCGCCTTCAGAACTG
>JAODLC010000028.1:5542177-5554357 GCA_026781145.1 Hippopotamyrus pictus | reverse complement strand
GTGATTGGTTGATTAGATAATTGCATTAATGAGAAATTGAACAGGTGTTCCTAATAATCCTTTAGGTGAGTGTATTTAACCCTTTCAATGTGATGCTGTTTGTAAAATGTCCTCTGTAGTGGACAACAGTATTTGCTATATGTCTCATTTCCATTGCACTGTAGGAAACAGGGGATTGACTTTGGCAGAATAGAAATTGTCCAAATCTGTTGAGAAAGATTCAGTCATATAGCTGTCAGAAGATGCAGTTAATGAGGACCAGCATGCAATAGAGGAAGTTGAGAGTTCAGAGTATGGGAGATCAGCAGATGAAAGCACCATGGAAGAGTTTACTATGAAATATGAGTACTATGCAGGATGACACCACTCACAACCACAAAGATTAGAGGCCATAGAAGCAGTTTAAACAGATGTTTAAATTGTTTGCAATAATGTCTACTTATACAAACCAGTGAAAAGCACTTGTCACTGGAGGTAGCCTAAACTCCGCTCCAGGGGAGATCAACATCTTCTTTGACGTGTTCATGTACATGTCCCATGGTGGGGACCCCGGAATTAGAACGTACTGGGAAGTTCCCATCATTGTCAACTCCTGACAAGAGATTGATCCTTCAAAATAAAAAGTCGCTGAAGGTCACAAATGACCTTGATGATCCTACATTCTAGAGTCCAACCAGGCTGCCTTAGTCTGTTAAGACCAGGGAAAGGTTTGTAGTGACCCGGACTTGTATGTGTAAGGGAGGGAGGGCACTCTTGGTCTGCAAAATTTACCAAGCTGGATCAAGGAAAAGTCTCTGCTCAGCCCTGTATATAGAAGATTACACAAAACACAGAATCCCTGCAAAATGCAAGGCAAAGATGTGCAATGATCACAAGTATCGGGATAATGGAAGAGGAATCTTTGAAATGGTCACCATTATACCAGCAGAAACTGAGGTCACAGCATGGCCTCCACTGTCCATGGAGTAGAACCCCAAAAAGGTTGTTTGAGGTGGCTGACTAAAGAGCTGGGTGTCCTCAGACGTGCTGCTGTGGCAGAATATAATAAAAACATGGGAGAGGTCATCCGCATGATTGGTTACTGCAGAATGTTAAGCCAAACAAGAACATGGACCGTCTCCGCAATGCTCCATTTTGTCCATCTGTCTGCCAGTAGCAGCTGGATTCAGTACATATCAGACCACGAGGCCTCTGGGACACCAGTTGAGGAGAGGTTCCACTATTTTTATTTCAAGTTGTGACTGGCTGAGGAAATGATTGAACAAACATAATGTCATGGAAGTCAGCCAAATGAAGAAGCGATGGGCAGTGACAAATTTGTACCTTTGCTTGTCACTGGGGCTGTACTCTTATAATTATACCTTTTAAGGTACAAAAATGGAACATCCAACAGGTATAAACAGCAATAATGTACCATCAATGGTACAGAAACGTTCCTCAGACTCCATTTCTGTTACCTATAGCTAGGGGTGAAATTGGCAGATCCTTGAGGGTACAACCCCAGAGACAAGCAAAGGTACAAATTTTTACCCTTTTTTTCTGATAGTGTAGACATGAAGGGTTTGATCCTCCAGGCAAACAAAGGATTTATTAAGTGACAGCCCAATGATGGATCAGTCCGTTTGGCAAAGGAGGTGGAGCCAATCAATGCAGCAAGATGCAGAAGAGAAGGGTGCAATGAATCAATGAATGTTACATTTATATAGCACTTTTCGTGACACCCAAATACCTACGGACACCCAAAGCATGAAACTTTCTTGAAGTGTGTCAAATGCAGCATCTTTCTACGTGTCGATGACAGGGATGTATCTAGAAATTCTGGTCCCCCTGACAAAACATCACCTTAGGCCCCAATTTTATGTATATTTTATATTATTTAAGGGCCGCTATAAAGTGCTGGGTCCCTTCCCACTCTCTTGGCTGAAGATAAAAAAATGCATGTTCAAGTGCCATTTCTAGTCATTAATTACTCTCCCCATACGTACCCACCTCATCCACAGTTGGGACTGAATTTCATGGATTTGGTTTTGTAGGGCCGTTTCTTAAGCGATCTGTAACCTAGACATGCCCTTTGCCTTGGTACCCAAGGCCATTCATCATCATTAATAACTTACCCTCTGCATCCACAGCTAGAACTGATCACAAAATTTGTTTTTACAATCTGGAGTCATTTATCATCATGTTAATTCAGTGTTTTCGTTCTCCTAAACCTGTTGCCTGTAGTAGTGCATGGTCTTAAAAGGTTTCATATGTCTGTGTTTAATAAGAGTTCAAAACAAAATCAACAGAAAATCTCATTTGTCAACAGTCGCATTTTCACTGATGGCCTGATGGTCTTCACAAGGAATAATGAATATGGTAAATGGACTGCATTTATATAGTGGTTTTCTACTCCTACAAGTACTTAAAGCACTTTACAATACATGCCTCACATTCACCCATCCACACACACACATGGCAGAGGCTGCCATGCAAGGCACCAACCTGCACACCTGGAGCAATTTGGGGTTCAGTGTCTTGCTCAAGGACACTTTGATGGGGTCAGGAGGAACCAGGGCTTGAACCTACAACCCTCTGGTTGTCAAACAATAGCACTACCTCCTGCGCCACCATCTTCCAATAAAAAAAAAAGCATTTGTTTCATTTTTTTCTCTTGGGCATGTTTGCCGAATCCAAACAAAAAATATAATAAAACCTTATTTTTCTGCTAGGTCTCAGGAGGATTTTCATATTTATTTGTTTAGCGGGTACTTTTGTCCAAAGTGACATACATCTGAGGCTATACATCACAAGTCTACAGCTGTATGAAGACAACCAGGCTGAGATTTCAGCGAGCGGCCAGTAACGAGTTCAAGATAGTACTGGGACAGAGCTATCCAAAGCACATATAGAATTTGACATCAGAATAGGTCTTCAAATAAATAACAGAGAGAGAATCTAGTATGATGTCAGTATGATTGTATTATGCAGAAAATATCAAATCTGTACAATATAGAACATTTAAATTAATTGTGACCTTCAATTGGATAAGTTGCCATCTGTCACTAATATCTATAGGGTGAGCTATAGAATTACTCAACACTTGTTAATGCTCATGAACTATACTGTAGTTACCCATGACTTACTCATGCAGAGCCAAAACAACATTCATCCATCCATCCATCTGCTCGTCCATCCGTCCGTCCATCCTTCCATCTTCTAACTGCTTATTCTGGTCAAGGTCATGAAGTGAAACTATATTTTCTTTCTTGACCCAAATTCTTTATTTTCAATCTAATCTGTCAGTATTCTTTATCTGTATCTCCCCTAGGACAATTGTGAGTAACACTTGTATCAAAATGAAAGAAATTTTTAAAAAGCTTAAGACACTATAAAGAGGTCATCTATGATGAGTCGTTAATTCTTCTAACTCTTCTGGCTTTTTAAATGGACCAACAGGGTTTATAAATAACCTACTCAAGATACCAGTGAGGAAACAAAACCGGCGGGTTATTATGAATATTTAAATGATTTAATACACAGAAACATTTTTCAGATTCTCGTAATAACTAGCAGAGAATAAACAGTGCAATGAAGGTCATTGACTGCAGTCATCTCACCATAAAAATCCACACAAATGCAGAGAAACAAAGTGTGTCAGTGAGACAGTCCCATCCTGGGTGTTACCCATTCCCGAGGCGAGCTTCTGGGGAATGTTCTGAGATCATGAATTCAGAATAAGCTTACATTTGAAGAGCTTCTATCCCAGGCTGTCCTCCAGGTTTACAAGCAGACCTAGAAAATAAAACCCCTCTGTACTGCCCGAGACCTGCAAAGCATCCTTAGAGATTTCTACACGAGCCAGTGTGATGTTTATTTTGTTGCACTACCTGTCAATGTGTGTTGTCTTCACTTGTCAACTGTATCACGTTTTTATATGGAGTAGGGTCTGGTGCCTGTGATGTAAGGCAGGAAATAGCCCAAGGTGGGATACCAAGCTGTCACAGGGCCCACACACCATTCACACTATTTGGCAACTCCAATTCACTTCAGTATGTCTTTGGAAAAGCAGAGAGCCTGGAGGAAACCTATTGGGGGGAGCATGCAAGCTACATGCAGAGACTCGAACCCTTATCCCTTGTGAGGCAACAATACCACCTCACCACACCCCTGCAATCATGCTTCAGCAGTTCACCTCAGGTATGGGGAATTTTTTTAAAATACCTAAATGATCCTTCAGTTGGAATCTGGTTCACTTGTGCCTTAAATGGGTTATGGAACAAATTGGGTTAGTGTGTCAGAGTTTACACAGCACGCATTGCACCAGAACAAACTGAGCTCTTCTAAAATCCTTCAGCAAAGACTGGATGCATCTTGTTTGCAAAATTTTTCCATGTTCTAGAAATCTAAAGCAAAACCTTGGAATAGAATACAGAAACCTAGAGTGTTATTCACCTTTTCTTAGTTTTTTTTTTACCAGTTTCCTTTCAATTCACATTGAAGTGTTTTTTACTCAGAGGAAAAAAAACGTGTAATTCTTGCACAACAAAGGCTCATTAAATGAGACAAGCATCTCACCTCCTCCATGTTTTTTCCCCTGCATTTTTACTGATTTAACATCAGACATGATTGGATTTGAATCAGACCACGGACGATCCAATATCAACCCATGTTTCATCCAGGTAATCCACACAATTAAAAAACATTTCTCTAAGTGATTATCTGTTGTCCTTAGTGTGTGAGTGACTTTAAAATAGAGCTCCATCCAGGCTAAGCTGCTGTTTCTCAGGATAGATGCTGGGTTACCCTAATTGGATAAGATAAGCTATTACTGACCCGGCACATCCCAATGCATAACAGCTGTAACATTATTTATAAATATTTCAACAGTTCCACAGCTGTTTCCACATTACTTTCTTCCCTTTGGATGACCTTCTCTTGCTGCTATTGTGGATGAAAATGTTATAAACTTTGATAGAACATGGGGTATAAGATTCAATAACTTGTGTGGCCTGTTTGCATATTTAAGTTGGAGGACAGGGACAAGCATGCAATTAGATGTAGTTATCAAACAACTGGATTTTTCAGCTGCATGAGGGTAGCTGGATTAGGTTCATTTTAGGCTTGTTGCAACGTTTAGCTTTATTTATGCACATACAAACTTAGGCAATGCTGTGTCTTAAGAAATGGGAAGCTGAAATCCAGAATTTAACCTCTGATGTCCTCTGATGAGAGAAAGCTTCATCAGGGTGGTATCACTCCATGCAGTGTTCCCATCTCGCAGACAGCTACTTCTGATGTCAAAATAAGCATGAAATAAAGACAATAAGACTGAAGAATTTTTTTTGTTAATGTTGTTTAATCTTGTGTAATAATAAAACACAACATTTTTGTATAATGAAAGAATTAGCTGCATATACCTTTGTACATAAAGGCTATTATTAAGAAACTTCTTTAACACTGAAGTGTTCTTTAACTTCTTCAACACTGTATTTTAGCAAGGTGAGCTGATATGCAATGAACTGGCAAAGTACAAGAACATACTGTCCAATACAACATTCCTTATTGGCATTTAACAGCACAAATGCAGTAAGACTAAAAATGCATATTGACCGAATGTCTTATGCCTACAAAGACGCTAGGACAGAGACTTATTACTAATGCAAACTTCAGGCTGAGGATAGCAGGAAAACTAGTTCTGAAACAAGCCTGTTGATTTCTTTGTGCACCTTGTGTACTTTTAACATTTCTTCCTAACAACAATAGGATCTTGACACTTGTATCTGGTGGTGGTATCTCGTAGGCTATGGTTTTAAGGTGATAGTTTTGTATGGCTTCTGGAGAAGGAATATCATCTCTATTATCTGGGATCAAGTGCATGAGTAAGAGAGGTCTGACCGCACCTTTTGCAGACACAAGTGACAAGTTTCCCCTACACCACAGCAGCTTTTAAAGGGTATGGAATTGCAGGACCATTCTTGATGAAGATATTGAAGAACTCAGTGACCTACAGTATTGCTCTGGTCATACAGTGTGGCGCAGATTATTCTCCTTGACTGGTTGCCGACTGGATAAACATTCACGAGGAATATTTTGGAATATGATTTGCCATTGAAGCCTCCCCCACACACTTCCATGCATTTAGATACAACAACAGCCGCTCCAGCTTTATCTGTGTCTCCGCCACGATCTGCCAGGGGAGGAGAGGATTTGGACACCCATGGAGCTGGACTTAGGTGCAGAGCAGTTGGATGTCGGTCGCTATCGCATTCGCTGAATTTGACAGTCACCCCACAGCACCTAGATACATGTCTGCTTGAAACACAGCATTTAGAACAGATATTGTGTGCCTTTAGTGTTCTTTTCAATTGATCTAGGGGCATTTCTCTGAAGCCATTGCACTTTTGTAGTGAGAGCAGTTTACGGAGTACAGGGTAATGCTTGTCTGGGTCCTCAGCAGAGGAAGAGAAATTCGAGAAGGGGGAAATCTCAGCTTTATGTTCACTATGGCTTTTGGTAAACCTGTCCTTTCTATTTGTGGCAGTGGGGAATGAGTGGAGATTAAAGCTTGGGACCTTTGCTTCCCAGCGCAGAAAGTTTGAAAGGAAAGAGATTGGTGGAAAAGCAAGCTTGTGTTCTTGCTTATAGAGAGAGCCCTCCATCATCCACCTGTACTGAAGCCTCTATGGAAGCTTTTCCACTATTGGGTTGACACCCCTTGCACTGTCCAAATATAATAGTCCTTGTAAATATTCTTCTTGTTTTGCAGATTCAATATCAGACAGTAAGTCGCACAGCTCTCTGAGCCTTTGGTCCTCTTTGGGTGCTATTTTGGGGAATTTATCAAGCTTTACATAAAGAGCACTTTCTTTTGCCACTGGTCACCCATACATCTCCTCCAGCTTCTCCCAGATGGAATGTAAACCAGCAGACAGATTTCTCACACTTACTGAATTAATGTGGAGTGTGTGATCAACAGACTTTGCTCCTATCCATTTAATTAATAGATCCATCTCCTCTGCTGCTCTAAGATCTAGTTTCTCAAAGACATTAAGGAATGACGACTTCCAGAATAAATAATTCTCAGGCTTGTCATGAGCCCTGTCTCATGAGCCTGATGACACCAGTCGATTTCATGCCAGATATTTTGTTAGATCGGATGTGGTTATGTCACTGTGGTAGTGTGGAGCAGTGGGTAAGTGATTGCTATGGTCACGGGGTGGGGTCACATCATGATGAGATTGGCTGTTGAGGGGTCGGGGCTTACTCTGCTGTTCTACTGATCTACTGGCACAAGCATTACTATCTGCAGGATGACTGGTAGATGGCCTTCTGGATCTAGGGGTTCATCCTCCTGCCCTTCGCCTATTGGTAAGTGAGGGGAATAGCTACGCAGCATGTGCTCATCCATGGGATACGTATGCTGAGTCTACTGCCACCGGAATGTGTGTCTATTCATGTATCTTCGGTGTGTTGCTGTGGACTTTGCATGGCTGATAGCTGTGATATGTGCTAATTTTTTGCCTGTTACCGGAAGTGACATCAGCTAGCTAGGTTTGCAACTGCAGCCTCTATTGCTGCTGCTTCTGCCAGAGAGGCCTCCACCTCTTTCTCTTTATAAAACACCACGTGTTGCATCCTGGCGGCCATTACTGTTTTTGCTTTATCCACCTGTAATTTTGATGCGTGGCACCTCAGCCCTTGTTTGTGATACCGCAGCTGTCGTCTTGGCCTGGACGGTGCGTGAGATGGGGCAGCCTGGGAATCAGGACCTGGGAAGGGGTCCGTACTCAGTTATCCAGCAGGTGAAACACCTCCACACAATGGCTCCAGGACACACAGGGTAAGTCTGAGAGTGTTTATTGTGTGAATGGTGTGAAACTGAAAATACAGATACATACACTGGTACAAGTACAAGGTAAAATGACACTTACAAAATGCATTAGGTCATCCAAATACAAAGACGGGTAAAAATTAGGATATGTATCAACTTGTATGTATAAACTTCAGGTAAGTATGGTAGGTGTAAATCTTACCAGCTCTGTGCATCGATAAAAGGCTAAGTACAGAAAGGCAAGTATTTTAGCTACTATTTAAAAACTTTAACCTGTCTTTTAACAAGATAAACTGATATGCAGTCAAGTAAAGTGACACAGTACAAGAATATATTAACATAACACTAATTATTTGGGTTTAACAGCACAAAATGCAGTCAAATAAAATATGCATATTAACTGAACATTTTTACTTATAGGAAATACATTCAAAAAGGCTAAAGAGAGGATTACAAAAGATTGTTAATGCATGAACATTTCATTGTTGTCTTTCTACAAACAGAGTTTCTTAATCACTTACTTCCTGATCCTTGTTCCCTTATTCACTAGCTTCCTGATACACTTAAAGGGCCAGTAGATGTCTCCATAGAACATGTAAAAATAAATGGCAGGGCCAAAACAATGCATCTTATAAAACGGGTTTTGAAGATATGATGCATTGTTTTTTTTTAATTAGATTGGATTGCATGTTCCCCCATTTTGTGATAGGGTTTCCCACCACAGTACAAAAAAACTGGTCAATTGGAAATTGCCAGATTGTCCACAGATGTGAGTGGTGAGTGTGCCATGTGATGGGTTGGTGCCCCATTGTGGGTAATTGCCTGCGTTGTGCCTTTAACTTCTGTGATAGGCACTGGACCCCCTATATTCATCAGTGGGTACAGAAAAAAAAAATCACCCAGTTAAAATTTTTTTTGTTGCTTTAGAGCCTGAAATGAAAACAAAGAACAGAACTGAAGTTGTCAAGCTTTATTTATTCAATGCAACTAATAATTTCCAAAGGGAAAAAATAGCAACAGT
Source organism: Hippopotamyrus pictus (assembly GCA_026781145.1). NCBI lineage: Eukaryota > Metazoa > Chordata > Actinopteri > Osteoglossiformes > Mormyridae > Hippopotamyrus > Hippopotamyrus pictus. Next base: position 5,545,523 of record JAODLC010000028.1, on the reverse strand, counting down.
CCTGAAAAATAATAAAAAACAAGAATAACTGAGACTTGTCAGGGAACTCAAAGAAGGGAGACAGGGATCCAGAGATGCAGGGAAGACAGGTTTAATGAACAGAGGAGTAGGCAAATACAGGCAATGTCCCAAAAGCTTTGTGGAAGAAAGAGAAAGCAGGCCAGCCTAGGTGGTAGGAGCGGAGGCAGAAGAAGCTCCGCCAGCTGGGCAAGCAGGCGAGTCAATGAAAGATCGCTAGGTAGTAGTCGTAGTCGTGGGGCTTGAGCAAGGCTCGATGCCAGGGGAATCCGTCCGACGTTTAGACACAAGACAGGAAAACAAAAGGAGAGGTGAACAGGAGGTGCCGGATTCAGCAAGACAGGTAGGTCAGGTTCGGGAGCTGGACTGGGAAGGGAAGGCAAAAAGGTAAGGAATACACAGGGAAAACAGGCAAGGAACGGGAGAAGGGATAGACGGCGGACAGAAAAACATTCAGTAAGACTTCTAATCATCAGCACAATACTTCACGATTAGGCTTTGGCTTTACCCCTCCTTCAAAGGGCGCTAATTGCCTCACGATGCATCACACCTGTCCAGCCCTGCCTGTGTGGGTGTGACAAGACTGATAAAGAATCAGCCCCCTTTACCAATACCTTGTGGAACTCTCTTTTTCTTTAATTACAGCCTTGAATCTGTCTGGATACTTTCCTACCAACTTAGCACACCTAGACTGAGCAGTATTTGCCCAGTCTTCCTTACAGAACTGTTCAAGATCAGTCAGATTGGATGGTGCCCGCTGGTGGGCTGCAATCTTCCATAGATTTTCAGTGGGGTTTTAGTCTGGGCTCTGACAAGGCTATATAAGGGCATTCACCTTTTTCTCCTTTAGCCACTGTATGGTCAATTTGGTGTTGGCCTCAGGTTGTTGTCATGTTAAAATGTCTTCCCACTTTTAACTGTCTGGCAGAGGGCAATGGGTTTTCCTCAAGAATGTGACAGTATTTTGCTGCATCCATTTTCCCTTCTATCTGAGCAAGGTACCGCCCCTAAGTACTGCTCCCCGGACGCTAAATTAGCCCCCTGCTATGTCATGTTGTCATATATGGGTTAAATGCAGAGAACACATTTCGTTGTGCACTGTGTGCTGTGGTGTGTCAACAATGACTTCCGTTTCGTTTTTTAAATCCTGACAAGTGCTGCAGTCCCTGCTGCAGAAAAACCCCCCACAGCAGGATGCTGCACTCACCCTGCTTTACCATAGGCATAGTGTTCTTTGGACATTGAGCTGTATTTTCTTTCTGCTAGATGTTCCATTTGGCACTGAGGCCAAAGAGTTCAGTTTTGGTCTCATCTGACCGTAGCACCTTTTTCCACTTGGTCTCAGAATCTTCTAGGTGTGTTTTGGCAAAGCTTAAACGAGACGTAATGTGGCTTTCCTGGAAGAGTGGCTTTTTTGCAACCTTCCCATACAAGCAAGATTTGTGATACTGTTGTCACATGCACATAATGACCACTCTTTGCAATAATGTCCTGTAACTTCTTCAGGGTTCCCAGTGGCCATAAAGCTAGGGTGACCAGATAATCCATGTCATGGAGGACACTTTGAGCTAAGACAGGATTTGTAAACTACTATTTAAATTTAAAGGACCTGGATTTCACTTAAGCATGAAGTTGCTGTGTGCTGATTGGTCAGTCTCCTATAATCATGCGTGTCACTAATGTTAAGGTGAGTCTGTCAAATCAAGCAAACAAACCTGAACTGAACTAATTAGACAAGCACAGGAGCCTTTCAGTTTTGAAGTAGTTTGTAAAACCTGAAGGTGTCCGACCTGACATGGAATATCTGGCTACCCTGCGTAAAGCTGAACATATTTGGTTTTCATTTTAGGCTGTAAAGTGCCAAAATGTGATTTTTTTTTGACAGGATGATTCTGTTTTATATCCACTGCACATTGAAGTAAAATATGGTTCTTGTTGGTCATAATGCAAATAAGAATAAATAGAATGTATATACTGAAACATGTAAACATTATATAAACATGACATTGTGGACTTTAACCACCCCAACCACTCGGCACTTTCGCATTCTGCCACTCTCACCACCTGCCTGGAGGAAATAAAGGCGTGGATGAAGCTCAACTTTTTGCAGCTAAACAGCTCCAAAACTGAGGCCATCCTAGTCGGCAGTCCACACCAGGTTTCCACTTCCACCATCACCAGTATCTCTTTTTCAGATCAGGACATTCCATTATCTCCAGCTATCACCAACCTCAGTGTAAAAATGGACCCCCATCTTGCCTACGATACTCACATCCAACAGCTATGCAAAACCTCTTTTTATCACCTCAGGAACATTGCCAAACTCCGTCCATTACTCACCCTGGCAGATGCAGAAAGGCTGGTCCACGCCTTTGTCTCCTCCAGGCTGGACTATTGCAATGCACTCCTCATCGGGATCCCTAACAAGAGCATTCAAAAACTTCAATACGTGCAGAACAGCGCTGCTAGGATCCTGATGAGGGTGCGAAAATTCAACCATATCACTCCCATTCTAAAAACACTCCATTGGCTCCCTGTTTCATTCCGCATTGAGTATAAGGTCTCCCTCCTCACCCACCAATGTCTCCACGGAACTGCCCCTACATACCTCAAGGATCTCCTCACTCCTCAGACATCCGTACGTTCCCTCCGCTCCTCCTCCACCTACCTTCTTAAAACTCAAAGGACAAAACTCCGCACAATGGGGGATCGGGCCTTTTGCTCTGCTGCCCCTCGCCTTTGGAATGCCCTCCCAGACCATCTGAGGGCACCACAGACTGTGGCCACTTTTAAATGTGGCCTAAAGACCCACCTTTTTAAACGAGCATTTCATTGCTGATTTTATGTATTTTTATGTGCTGATTTTACTTTTGTAGCACTTTGAGATTTGTTTTAATGAAAAGTGCATTAGAAATAAAATTTATTATTATTATTATATCTTTATATCCTTCCAAAGCCTGTTAATCCATCAGGATTATGGCTGATTTGGCAGTCTTTCATTCTTCATTGAGATACCAAACAGGCATTGTTATGCTTCAAGAAATATTGACATATTTTAACTGAGAACATTAAAACTGCACCGGCTATACTTGGTGTTCAACTTCTCTTGGAATATTGTTATGGCGGCAGTATACTGTATTAAGATATGCTTGAAATTTATTTATGCACGTTACTAAATTAGAAAGTACATGCACGGGTTTTTGACGTTGCCGTAATTTGTTTGATCACGCGATCGGCATGCTATAAAAATATACATACATGTTGGCTAACAACAAAAGGCATATGTGCACCAACTAAAAGCGGAGATTTACCATGCAGTATACAATAA
>JAODLC010000028.1:5531522-5542077 GCA_026781145.1 Hippopotamyrus pictus | reverse complement strand
GTGCTGATTTTACTTTTGTAGCACTTTGAGATTTGTTTTAATGAAAAGTGCATTAGAAATAAAATTTATTATTATTAGTATTATTATTATTATTATTATTATTATTATTTTAGGGAACAGACAAAGACATACAGTTAACCATTTGACTGGTGGGGAAAGATTATGAAAATCCGGTACAGATATTTGGCATGGAAGCAGAATGTGCAATACATAAATAGAATTGTGAGTTCATAGTTACTAGTTCTTTTAAGTGACCCAATGTTAGGCAGGGAGGGACCATTCAAGCCTCATTGTGTCCTGGATTTGAGGTTGCAGATCCTCCCACCAGACGGCAGTGGAGCAAAGAGGTCATAGGAGGGCTGCAATGGCTCCCTGATGATGCCAGCGGGGAGGCAGGGTGCTCCTGGAGACCTTCTCCCGGGCCATGAAGCCGTGTGTAAGTAGCAAGCAAGTAATAACTTTGTACAGTTCTCTCCTGATACTTTCATGACTATCCAAGTCTTGATTTATTATTCAAGTTAAATATTCCCATTTTGTTATTTATTCCTGTGCCCTTGACCAGGATAAACAGTTAGAAGGTAAATAAGTATTTCATTGATTTACATATTCAGGTTTTGCAAACATTTAAATAAAACACATAAGCTATAGCTCTGAAATATGTTTCTTAATATTTCATTATTACTTCAATAAAATGGCTCAAGTAACATCATAGGGTTTTTTTAAAGTTTTATATTATTACAGAGAAAAGCTTCAGGGAAAAACTGTACTAAAGCAGTGTGACTCCTATTATTCTGCTAAGAAAGACACTGTTCTTTAAAACTTGGAATGCGTATATTGTGTAACAACAATGTTTTTAATAGTACTTAAAATCTGTGCACATTCAAAGATATAAAGTAATTTCCCACTGTCTGTTATACAGAAATGTATCATTCAGTTCCTGTATATCTTCATAAATGCTATGGGTATGATCTCCCAGGTATCTATCAATTTACATTGGCCATAGGTCTTCCATAATGCATCCTTATAACGGTTTGGACTGACATGGAGAGCAATTTAAAATATCATTTATGGTTATCCTTAAGTTCAAGTATTCTTAATTCATTAAGTCAACACCACTTTACAGACACACTCAATTACAGGCATTGCAGGTTTAACGTTGTGTGTCTGTATCTTTCATCATCTTGCCAGCAGTAAAGGTTCATTGCGGAGTCCTTTTGAAGTTTAGCACAGTGAATGTTTTCTGAAGTTTTCTCTGTGTTCAGAGAACCCGGTAAAGATGGATCTGTTTGAGAGTGTCAGGGTCACTGTCCTTCCCAAGGTAGACATCATAATTTAATGGCAACTCCTCCACCCAATGGCTGATGTCTATGCGACACTACAGGACAACACAGGAAATGTGTTGCAATTAACCAAAAGCTTCATGAGTTATTTTCATTTTGCAACCAGTCACAAGTAAGAAGCTGAATACAGTAATAAATGGGGAACATTAGTTATTTGGGGGAGATACTGATTGTTGTCACCCTGAACAGAAAAAAATAGTCTTTGGTACACTCTCATAATGCTGCAAGTGGTCAGTATTGCATTAGCTAACACACCAAGCTTTCACAATCAGCCTAACAAACTGACCACCAATATTAACATCCAAGTTCACTAAATATGGCATTTTTCTTAACATGATGGCTGTACAAGCTGGTAGAAGCAAGTGACACACTTACACCACTCGGCTGGAGAGCAGCGAGCGCCTCTTGCATACTGGGAACAGTAACTAGTAGCGCCCCTTTCTTTCTGACATTTTGCTGGATGCACAGCCATGCTCTGAAACAAGATAAGACAAGAAAGAGCAGAAGAGGTTTAACTTTATGTTTAGCATTTCATGGATTTGGAAATGAGCTGCTTTTTAAAAATCTAGAGTGTGACCTTTCTGTTTCTGTGACAGTCCCATTTCAGTGACATATTGTCAGTGTCATATTGTCATATTGTCAGTGGGGCATCGGTGTGGAAATGGGGTAACCTCTGAGCAACTTGCTGAGCTTGAACAAGCTGACAAAATACCTCGTCCTCCACTGGGAAAGAGCTGATCGTGCAATGCAATCATCTCCATCGTTTAATTATGTTTTTAGCTCTGGTGCTGCTAACTTTGAACACTCATTAAGTTTAAATATTGGCCAAGATTGACACTTTGGACTGATGCCAATATCTTGATTTTTAACAAATCTTGGTAGATACTGATATGTAAACCAATATATCACGTCTCTACATATTGTTTGTTCCATAAAGACAATATGTAATGCAGAATTATAATGATGACAAAAACAACAACAACAATAATAAATATAGAAATATGTTACTCAAGAATTGTGAGAGAAACCATCATCTTAGTTCTTGTTTTGCAGATTGAGAAAAAAAAATCACAGTTCATATTTTATCCTGAATCATGCAGCCCTACTAAGGACTATAACTTAATTTGTCCATACCCCTACTGTTCATAATACATGGGAGATAATGATATTCTTGTAATATAGACGCTCCCTGGGTTACGATGGTCCATGTTATGATATTTTGACTTTACGATGGGTAGATGTTTTTCACTTTCAGTACATTATTCAATAAATTACATGAGATATTCAACAGTTTTTTATAAATTACGCTTTGTGTTAATGATTTTACCCAACTGTAGGCTAACGTACATGTTCTAAGCTTGTTTAAGGTAGGCTAGGCTATGATGTTTGTTGGGTTAGGTGTACTGTGTTGAAATGCATTATCACCTTATGATATTTTCGCTTTATGATAGGTTTGTCGGAACGTAACCCCATTGTAACCCGGGGAGAGGCTGTACAGGTAAAACAGTTTGTTTATTCTCTTTTTCTCTCAGTTTTATATACTACTGTGATATGCTTATTTTTACAAGTATTTATTACATTTGTGAAAAGCATACAGGCTACATTATCTGGGTTGCCAACTACCACACATCTGGTGTGACACTCATACTTTCTGACTCACACTCATGCAAGAAATCTTACGGCAAGTTTATATTATTCCATTATAAAACTAAAATTAGCTCCATCAAAGGTGTTGGGGTAGTTTGCAAACCCTACAGACTATTTACAAGTTAATAAAACTTTTACATACATGTAAATGCGTCTGCATGCAAATTGAAAATCTCACGCCAGCCAGCTGACCAAAATTGGTAACACTGCATTATACAAATTAACCTATCATCCCCTGTGTCTTGGACAGACTCCCTCATCCATTGGATAAGTGTTGGGATAGCAGATAGATGGATGGATGGATGATAATGAGTATATAGCTGAAACTTGGGTATAGTTGAGTATAACTGTTGTGTATAATTTTGAGTCGCGTTATTCAGCATAAACTACAGTACTAATAGCATTTTACGAATCATAGATTAGGTGTCGAAATGGACAATTATGCTGACCATAAAACTTGTATTACCGAAGATCTCTTATGAAAAGCAAGCAAAACAAAAAAAGGTTGACAATGCTATTGACAAGAACCAAATACTTGTGCTTTTTCCCATACCTTATTTGGCTGTCTTGATCAAGAAAGTACTCAAACACATTGTTCAAAACAACAACGTCAGCAGTCTGAAGAAGGCTGGGTTGAGTACAGATATCTGCATGTACAATCTCAGGAGAAAGTCAGAAGACAGAGCAGAAAGTTACACGTCTTGCAAGTAAAAATCAAAAGGCTAAAGATTACAAACATTGATCAATATGCAAAAGAAATCTTACCTCAATTCGGTTAGCGAAGTCATACTTCTGTACTACCATCTTCTGAAGACCAATAAACTCTGAACTGATCTCCACGCCAACCAGTCTAGCTAGTGAGCTGTACAGGTACCCCTAGGGAAGCCACACTTCATATATTTGTGCCAGTCAGGACAGGACAACCACTACAAGTTGTACAAATTACATTTTGGCACTTGGTACCAGTAACTATCACGTCACTGAAAGAGCCTCACAAAAGAGTTTCCTAGACAGGGATAAGACTGTCAGACTGTCGGAAAGAGCACAACATTTAACTAGAATCTGTAACTTGATGAGGATGGAACTGTCTATTACAGTGGTTCTGAATCATGTTCCTGATGCTCCCCTTACCAGAATATTTTCATTCCAACCCTACCTTAATCGGGCTCATATGGTCCTGAACAGGCTAATAATGAATGTGGCAGGGTGAAAGCAGTGTGCATTGTAATGCAAACATTCTGGTGGGGGTGGGGTTCGCTCCAGGAACAGGAGTGAGAACTACTGGTCTATTATCACACTGTTCTGCCAATCTGATTACACAAGCTGCAGTTGGAACATTACTTGCTATAATGCAATCATAATGTATTTCACACAGGATACCAAGGCATTCCCCAAAATCTTTACAAAGCTGGTACTAATAACAGTAATTTACAACCTGACCTCATAAATTCATGATCAGGATGATTCTATACATCCAAACATATGAGGATTGTAAGGCTGGAAACATTTTTGGAGGTTCCTGGATTTCACTCACTTGACAATATTTTAAAACTTGTGAACTGAAGATATTTACAAATGTACCTAAGCCTTACCTTTGTGTGGACAGTAAACAATTTTGTTTTGAAGTGCCAGAAGATAATCTATAGTTAACCATCAAATCAGGCAGCAAAGTCTCAAATTTTGTATTTCAGTAACACCAAAAAAAAATGACATAAGAAAATAATCAAGTTTACAAACGAGAGGAGGCCATTCGGCCCATCAAGTTTCTTTGGAGAGAACTCAACTAATAGTTCAGAGTTGTTAAAATCTTATCTATCTGAAATTTAAAAGAACTCAAAGTCTTAGCTTGCACAACACTAACAGGAAGACTATTGTATTCTCTAACTACACACTGTGTAAAGAACTGTTTTCTCAAATCCATTTTAAAATGTTCTCCTGCTAATTTCCACCTATGGCCACGAGTTCTAGTATTTAAACTAATATTGAAGTATCTATTTGGCTGAACAGCATCCAGACCTGTTAGAATCTTATATACCTGGATCATGTCCCCCCTTAGTCTCCTTTGCTCGAGGCTGAACAGACTTAGCTCAGCTAACCTCTCCTCATAAGACAATCCTCTGAGACCAGGAATCATTCTTGTAGCCGTACGTTGAAACCTTTCCAAGGGAATCTTAAAAATATGTTTAAAGACAGTCGTACCGCATAGAGCACTGCCCCAAGCCGGGAGCCAACATCGACCAACATCAGTCCAGTTAGGTCTGGGAGAACATGCTGGAACAGAAAACGTAGCTCCATGATAGAAAAAGAGTGCGAGATGAACTCTGGGGACAGGACAAGGTAAAAGGCATAAAGTCAGTTACTGTTTCACTGAGACATACATGCATATGTGAGGTGATCTCCCTGATATTTCACCAGCGAAACAATAATTTTGTAGGTTTCCAAATTCCATTTTGTTTGCAGAAGCAACATTATAGGGATGATTGATCCGGCATTCAGATGGAGAAAATTAATTTTATTCCATTTTATGAAATGGAATAAAATGGTAGGACGCCTAGTCTAAAGTTCACAGATACAAAATTACTAGACTGGATTCCCCATTTTATCTTTAACAAATTGGTAAATATAATGTCCTGGATGGTTAAAAACATACAGTTATCTGACAGAATCTGTCAGTTTTTTGCTCCAGTTACTAGCTTATTATTGCCAAAAACATAATAATTTACTATTACTGAAATAGTGAGGTGTAATTTGTTATCACTATTGGAAAGGTAAAGTTTAGCAGCTGTATTTTTGTATTTTGGCTTAGCTACCTACCGAGAGGAGCTGTTCTTTGGGAGCTACAATGCAAGCAGTAGTTACGACTCAGCTTTCCCTCCTCGCAGAGGGCATCCACCGCCTCCTCGTCATACAGGAAGGCATCGACGTGAATCAGAGTCCGCGAAGACTGCCGGATCTGGAAATTTTAACTTTGCTGACCTCTACTTTTAGACATATTTTTAATTATGTAGGCAATAGATGTGCTGCTGTATGCTATGGTGTCAAACTAAACATCATGCCTGAAGGTCATGCCCTCATGCAAAATAATTTCAAATTAGAAGAATGGGAACCTGCCTTCTGAAGAGCGAGGGACTCCGAGGAAAACATGGCTTCTGGTGGCACGCTGGTCCTGAGATCCTCTGTGATGCTCTGGAGTACAACTTTCTCATTGTCAATGAAGTAATTGTCCAGTTCATCTGAAAGTAAATGTATTAGGTCAATTAAGTCCTTTTTCTAATAACTACTTATCTAATGCAGAGTCTTGCCAAGTCTGGGGCATATGCCACCAAGCCCAGAGCCGTGTGCACACACAGACATTCAAATACCACCCCAACTAAGCTCTCTGGACTGCTGCAAGAGATCAGTGAAGCAAGACAGAGCAAACAAGCAAACTGTATATAGTCAGCCCTCGTAAATTCGCGCTTCGTGATTCGCGAATTCATAGATCCGAGAAACTTTCATTCTACTGTTTTTTATAAGATATTTTTAACGTGTATGTATTTTTGTTCTCTCTTTTTCGTGGTTAGCGCACACAGTATTTTTACAGCTTATTATTTCTGTACGTCTTTACGTAATTTTAATTGATTAATCGAATACCTGTACCATGTACGTACAGTACATGTTTCCTTTACGTATTTCATGGAATTGTACCTTGCTTACGTATATACTTCTGTTAATAAGTTTACAGTGCCGTTCGTTTACTCATTTTATCTTACTGTGAATGCAAAAGAAAACGGCAGCCAATGTCGTGTTCCATCAATTAGTAGGGGTAACATTAGTATACTGTACTGTAATATGCTAGTGTGACAAATATCCGTTACTCCATTTTTACATCAACATTTGTTTTTTTAAAGGTAATTTGTATTAAGCTAACTTTTAAATGAAATTAAAGTGTTTTGGGAGCATGACTGGGGTCATATTTAGGGTTTAAACTGTAGAAATAAGCACATATTACCATTTTTAGTGACTCTACCAAACATCCGCGAATCCTCCTCATTCGCGACGGGTCCTGGATCCTCACCTCGCGAATCTCCGAGGTCTGACTGTACACATACCCATAAACTAGAGGTGTGACACTCTCCTCGAAGTCTATATAGTCAATAAATTATTCAGAGATTAAGTAACTGATTGATTAAAATATGTAATTTGAAAACCCAGCTTCAGCTAGCCGAAGCAGTGTTGATATTAAATTTAATCCTTGTATCTGTATAGCACAGCAAGTTATGTTACAATTAGTAGCAGCTTGATATTTGACTTTCGTGACTGTAAAAAAACTCACAACGGCCCAGGTTTAATAGCTAAAATAACTCTAGAACTTTTTAAACGTTTCTATTATACCTGACTGGTTAGCTAACAGCATAAACAATTCATGATGTAGATGTATGAATGAGATAGATACACGCAGTTCATTCAGCAAGCTTCTGCACATTGCATTCGCTATTTGCTTTTGCGCTAACATTCTAACAAGTTTCTTGATTACCTGAGTTTTTCATCCACTCAACCAGTTTAGGAAGCTCGCGAGGATCTACTCGAGACAACAGGTGCATAATTTCATTTTTTGCTGCCGATAAATCCATTCTAACTAACTCTTATGTTGGAAAACAAGCGCAATGCGTGGGCTAAAAACATCGAACACGTTTTTGCTAAGAATAAACGAAAATCCAGTTTGCTGTGGCCCCTGTTTTTAAGGAGGAACTTAAATCTCAAATCAAGTACATATTGAAAATTCTCTTAAGGAAAATCGATTTACAGCGGAACGAATAAATATATAGTATAACTTTTTAATGCTTTGATGAAAAATATAATCTCGGTAAAACAGATTGTGTGGCTAATTACAGTAATTCATGCAATACATCCTTAAGAGAAGATGGGGGAACGCTAATCTGAATAAGGGGCGGGGCCAGTCGACGAGAAACGAAGACGGGTTTGTTTTGGATATACTTTAACCCGGAAGTAGAAATTTGCCCCGGAACGTTTCAAGCTCACTTTCGATGACGTCTGCTAATGGTCCATTTCTTAAGTCTGTGTGTCAGCTGGCTAGCGGAAAGTACAGGTTGGTTTTTTTTTTATGGTTTATATACAACTTTCAGAAATATTCCTTATTTAGCTGTTAGTCGTATGAGGATGATTGATGAGCAATTTTATGTGTTTTGAAAATAATCTACGTTCGTTGGAAATTAGGGCCTTGAATAGGTAGCTGGCTTTCGGTGTCTTGGTTAACGCATCGACATTTGTCTTGTTGACTTTTATCATAGCTAAATCTCGTGTCGATGGCTTCAGTACAAGTCCTGCGTATAGATAAGTTAACAGTCCTTGAGGGGTACATGTATCTAACAATTTGTTAAGCTTTAGTAACGTGTTACTGATTTTTTTTTCTGATTTTCCCATGTAGGTGTCAGGTTGGTGGAAGTCACTGTTGTAGATAGTTAAGTTTTCTGCTTCTGAAATCTCCTCGCAGCTGTACCCTGTATGGCTTGATACAGGAGATTTCATCTGGTTTTGAAACGTAGCCGAAAAGGTCTTCTTTTACGTACACTAATTCTTTACAATTTACAGGTAGGTGAAATAGTATTGCGGTCGTAACCATACGCAGGAGTTTTATCTTTAAGTTTTTTTGTAGTTATAGGTAATGGTAATCGATTAACTTGTGTTGTTTTAGTTACAGGTGCTACCGAGGTAGTCAAAATGGTTTTGGCCGATTTGGGAAGGAAAATAACTTTGGCGTTGCGCTCACTGAGCAACGCCACTATCATAAATGAAGAGGTAGGTAAATATGTTTATTTTTTTGTGAGGAGTCCTTGGTGTTATAGAAAAATAATGTGAAACATATTTTGCACTCAGAGTGAAAAGAAAATGTTGGGGTTAAGTGTGGAATATCGTTATTTCTTCTGCTCGATGTATGACGTCGCACATAAACTTTATCATGAAAACTAAGAAAACACTGCATGCAAATAGTCATTCAGCTGCTCCGAATTGGCAATTGATATGTTTTACCAAATATGTGTATGTGAATCTTTTATTAAATATTTGAATATTTGCCGTTTACCAAAATTGAATATTTAAACGAATTTGTGTGTTAATGGTAATACAATTTTACTGCGACCATGGGAAGTTCCCTGTGTAATCTGTGGCATGTGTCACACAGGTTTTAAATGCTATGCTGAAAGAGGTGTGTGCTGCCCTTCTGGAAGCTGATGTTAACATAAAACTGGTAAAGCAGCTCAGGGAAAATGTCAAGTAAGTGCATTTTTATGTTACTGGTTTTTAATTTTGATTTCTGTATTGCAGTTAGCATTGTAGCACTTTGGTTCCAAGCACGTTTGAGCCATGGTACCTGAGGTCGGCAACCTTTTTAAAGCAAAGAGCCATTTTCTCCTAAATGTCTGACCCAGATTTACAAAGAGCCACAATGGGTAAAGAAGGGGGTTTAACATATGATTTTTTAAATGTGATATGTGTATATATGCATTTAACACGAAAATAAAAGTTCAAATTATATAATAAAAAAAAAAAAAATCAATTTTGGGGGTGCATCTCAGGTTTATATCACTCGGACGCGTAACAGCGCAATGGTGACTAACAGTGCAACACTGATTAGTTCTGTAGCAATAGTCTTCATCCTCATCCCTTCTTTTGTTTGGCTCTGTTGTCATCGGCTCTTCGTTCTCCACTTCAGTACTGTAACTCTACTGACCGAGCAGTGCAAATGTACTCACCACTCTGAACTCTGGCTATAATATGTAAATCAGAGAAAATAATAATTTTTACGAAAACTTGGGAAGGCGTGATGATTTACTACAAAAAGTATATGAAAGAATTAGGAATCCCAATAAATGTTGAAGCATACATCCAATCTCAGGTGCTTAAGAGAACTCTGGAAAGCATACCGTTTAACCAGAGCCGTAATCTCGTTTTAGCGAATGACTTTGAGGAAGATGTAAATTATGCAGTTAAGACGTAATAGAAGCGCGCGACGGACTGCCTAATTCACATATACTTAAAGAAATATCGAAACGAAAAATAATAATATTAACCCTATTGACAGGCTTTGTCTGCTCTTGGAAGCTGAGTCGTCGGGTTGAAGGTCTGGCTTCCTTTGCCAGGCTTATGTCCCATGCCTTGCACACATTCATAGATTTGAATTTATGTGCTCACACACCAGCACACTGGCACTTGATGGGCTCTCATGAACCAATGGACTGGCTATAGACACTTTTGCACACACTCATGCAGGGTTCCCCCTGGAGTTTGATTTCAATTCTTCACTTTTCTTTGTATTTTTGCTTCTACTAATTAAAGTCTTCACTTTTTTTCAGCATCCATTTTTTTAGTCACTCTCTCGCTGCTTCTTAATAAATTAATCATTAAACTCACTGAATATACATCTCTTGTTCATTTTTTTTCTGCAGTTCGGAGAAGTAGAAAGAAGAGATGTAGTAGGCCCATTGACTGTCAATGAGAACAGGAAGAAAAGACAACCATTGTTTTTCCACATGATCCTTTTATTTAACTGAAAACAGTAATTACAAGAT
>JAODLC010000028.1:5502963-5518986 GCA_026781145.1 Hippopotamyrus pictus | reverse complement strand
GCTGGCCCCCCGTCCAGGGTTGTTCCCTGCCTCGTGCCCGTTGCTTCCGGGATAGGCTCCGGACCCCCCGTGACCCATTGAGGATGAAGCGGTTTGGAAAATGGATGGATGGATGAAACTTGGCCCAGTGATCAGTTTTTTGATCACAGAGACTTGAAAATGAAAATTAGCACCCACCTCCCCCTGTTTAGCAGATCATACTCTATATAATATATAATTTTGTTTTTCATTCTTTTTATTTCATGGTTTCATGGCTAATGAAATTTAATGGTCCTGCTTGTGTGTGTGTTTGGGGGTGGGGTGCCAAATGACAATACATGATTACAATTTCTCCAAATATGTGATATGTAAAAAAAAAATTGTAAGTATTGCCCAGCCCTAATTTGCATTATCTTTGCATTTGTCTTTTTAGTGCCACATGTTCTTGCTGCCGTATGCACCAGAATTTCTGCCTGGGATCAATAAAGTTTGATCTTTTTTTTTGCAGGAGGAGACATGTCCAAGAATGTCAACCCATCTCAGATGGCGAAGCTGAATCATCAGATGGCCAAGATGATGGACCCCAGGGTTCTACACCACATGGGTATGAATGTCATGCTAATTTAGAATCGACCTGCCAATAGCTGTTTTTGTGGAAAAGCATATTGATGGAATTCATTTTTTGTTAACCTGGTGCAATTTTGATGTAGGTGTTAATAAAGGAACTCTTATTACTTCTTATAGGTGGAATGGCTGGCCTGCAGTCCATGATGAGGCAGTTTCAACAGGGGGCAGCTGGCAATATGAAAGGAATGATGGGATTCAACAACATGTGAACATCAACCTTAAATTTCACTTTAAATAAAATGTAGTGAGCAGCAAATCAGTTGGTACCCATTTTTAAAAGATTGTTACCCCATCTTTGTGAATAAATGCGCAAAGTAACCCATTACCTTGCTAAATACCTGCGATTACTATAGTAATTGACAGAGGCATTCATGAATGGGGTTTGAAGATGGTTGACCATGTTTTAAAAATGATCTCCTTTTGGCACAATTACTGGACAGTATAGACAGTGTAAAGCTATCTAGTATCTAATGTGTGACAAGATTTTGTCATGACTTGTATAATAAAATTTGTATGGCAAATTTTAAAGTTTACTTTTTCTCTCACACCCTTTGGTGTGTTATGAGCAGGGTCATTATTTAGGTGTTGACAGTGTGTTTGACAGGAACGGAATGCTTGGATGGTCGTTAATGTAATAAATATGATTAATCATAAAGCATCTTGAGAATTAAATATTTAACCTCGATGCACTAATGGACGCATACTGATCATTTTAATCCCCAAATGTGACTTCAAAGTAGTTTTATAGTTTTATGTTTATTACAGGAATAACAAAAAAGCATGGGAGAGGGTCAAAATTGCAATTTAAGCTATATTGTCATATAAAATTCTTTACTCCATGTACTTATATCGTTATGAAATAGATTTTTTTAACGTCTACATTAAACATTTTTGTGATCAAATATTCTTAAAGCCCCCAATTTTCTTGGACAGAGCTGACTAATGACATCTTTTGGAATTTCCAGAGGGATGTGAGAAATAATGCGTCAAATTATTTCAAGAATCAAACAATTACACAAAAGTGATTTGCCTGATTACTAGAACAGCAGACATTTAAGGCCATAGCTTTCCTGTACAATGGCCAGGTAAGAGGTCAGCCCTCCAGCTGCCTGGAGGCCACCCGCATGGTCGTCCCCGTGGCCGCTCTCTTCACACCGCTGAAGGAGCGGCCTGATCTGCCCCCCATTCAGTACGAGTCATTTCTTTCATACAGGTATATGACAGAAGCAAAATAACATTCGCCTGAAGCAAGTTGTCGAATGTCATTAAATTTAGACAAAATAGCACACACATGCACACTCGCCACATATGCATTTAACAGTCGCTTAAAATGTTTATTTTATGTATTGAAATTAAAGTATTAATTTATTCTTGCTATTAGCTTTTATTTTTGCGCGCGTGCCCCTCCTCGCGCAGCTCGCGTCCGTGTCACCCTCCGGACCTCCTGACGTGGCAACGCTCCTCAGCAGCCATGTTGGCGGCTACGTCAGCGGGCCGCTTCCCAGAGCTCAGAGCCGCCGACGCCGCTGCCACGGACAAGCCGCTATCTGCCCTCGGAAAGGTGGGTGAGCTCCGTCTTAAAATGGACGTGATTAATATTAAAACTCGGCATTGTATTAAACAGCGGGTAGCGGGGGCCGCGCGCGGGGGGCCGGGTCCAATATTAAAAGCAGGGCGAGCTGGCTTTGCGTGCTGCGTCTCAGGTTGTTTTGATGGACATTAGCGAAATGCCCACCCCGGTCAACAGGCTGTGCGTGATATTTTATTATTAGTCAGGCCAGACCGTGGCAGGTTTGCGAGTCTGTTATTTGCGTTGCGTTTTTAATTAGGATACTAGTATTTCATGTCTAAACATAAATAGCCAGCCAGCTTCTACTTATTGCGACGTACTTCTATTTATTGCGACCTCATACTGGCTACGTAAATAAATTAGATAT
This sequence comes from Hippopotamyrus pictus, assembly GCA_026781145.1. Taxonomy (NCBI): domain Eukaryota; kingdom Metazoa; phylum Chordata; class Actinopteri; order Osteoglossiformes; family Mormyridae; genus Hippopotamyrus; species Hippopotamyrus pictus. The sequence goes on along the minus strand of JAODLC010000028.1, from coordinate 5,516,443 downwards.
CCCTTATAGCGTGCGAGTAGCGGTATTCAAATAAGTGAAATAGTTTATGAAAGCGGTTATTTGATACGATGATGTTTTAAGGAAAATAATCTCAGCCTTGGAGTGGAGCTGTTTGCCAAAGGTCTTGTTTCATTTCACCTCTGTGTCTGCATAGATTCTTTTGAATTTAGTTAATTTAATTTTTCTTTTTTAATGACTGCTTCCGTAAAATTAATGCTGCAATGGGGTGTTCATTAGTTCCTTACTTTGTTGCATTTCTTTCAAATGTTTAAGGTAATATGATAGACGATTAAGTCTGCAGTAACTGCAGCACTTAGGAATAAAAATGCTCAGGTCTTTTGAAGTCAAGTACTTTTGATTACCACTGATTATTGAAGTACATACTTCTGCTGTGTATATGGATATATAGTATATGAGTGTGTACGTATGTATATTTTTCATATATATACACACACACGCACACTATTTAAGTAGTATGTATGAAACTATGAAAACATTTTCTTTGTTGTATGTCACGCTACATAAGGGCATGCCAGTCGATTTCAAAACGTTCTTATCAGTTTTAATTCCTCTGCGTGCTGCCTGGTTTAAAGTCTAAAAAGCTGCCCAAGTTGTATAGTTATGTCAGAAATCATGCGTTTGTTGAAATTGATATTAGTTTACGGAAGGATATCTTTGCTCACTGCTTTGGAGCCGATTGGGTGATATTCCAAGCTGTCGTGGTCTGTCAGTGCTCATTGTGTATCCCCTTTAAAATTAATGCTCATATCAGATCAGGCCTGGTGAAAACTATCACACACCATTTTTTAACACTACCGAGTCTGAAGCTGTGGGGATGAGTATCTGAGGCCATGTCCCTCTCTCAGGAAAGAATGGATTGCCCGTTTCAAATGAGGGACAGTCTGTCCTTATTTAAGGACTTACTCTGGTATATGGTTCATGTGCAGTGGTAAGAGGGAACTTCAGATTGACAGGTGGATCAGTTTGGTGCCTGCAGTTCTGAGGGCACACTGGAGGTCTGTGCTGGTAAAAATAGGGGATAAGCCATAAGACCCAGGGTTTCCCAGTGAGTCTGCAAACCTACCCTTACCTGTGAGGTTTGCTGAGGGTTGCTGGCCTCACTCTCCACTAGAGCGTGAGGAGTTTGGAGATCCAGAGGTGCCTCGAAATAGAGCTGCGGCTCCTGCGGATCGAGATTAGTCAGCTGTGGTGGTTCGGGCATCTTTAAGGATACCACTCGGATGTGTCCCAAGGAAGATGTTCCAGGCATATCCCACTGGGCAGAAACCCAGGGCAGACCTAGGAGGTGCTGGAGGGATCATATCTCACAGATGGCTTAGGAATGACTATGGAGACTATAGTCTGTAGCATTGGAAAAAGAGGGTGGTCCGACCTGTTCAGCATGTTGTCATTGCAAGTTGGACCATGTGAAGTGGCAGGGAAGTCATAGGAGAATAGCTGAGGACATGGATGCAGCAGGCAAGGGTCTCAAACATGGTTGGATGTACATCCTGACTGAGGGGTGAGAGAGGAACCCAAGCACAGATGCCACCCAGTGAAACAGGGCCATAACTCTACCTCCACATGTCATCTTTTTCAGACTTTGCCTGTTGCAGTGCAAGATGGCAACTTTCCAGGAGTTCATCCAGCAGAACGAGGACCGGGATGGTGTGCGTTTCAGCTGGAATGTGTGGCCCTCCAGCCGCCTGGAGGCCACCCGCATGGTCGTCCCCGTGGCCGCTCTCTTCACACCGCTGAAGGAGCGGCCTGATCTGCCCCCCATTCAGTACGAGCCAGTGCTGTGCAGCCGCGCCACCTGCCGGGCCGTGCTCAATCCTTTGTGGTGAGCACCAGACTTTCTGCCCAAATACTACTAGGAGTTTGATGTTACTGGTGGGCTGAATATGGGATGATGTCTTATTTAGTTTGGTCTTACATTTGAGTCGTACTTTTAGTGCAAATAAATCCTGTTATTTTACAAATAAATAGATGCTTAAACCCTATGGTTTTAATCTTCCCAACCTCTTACATAGTGCTTATGTAGTTCGGGGTCATGGTGAGCATGGTATATATGCAACGAAGCATCGGACATAATGGACAGGATGCCAGTTAATTGCAGTGTGAGCACACTAAGGCCAATTTAGCTTTTTTCGCCTCATCTTTTTAGATTGTGGGTCGAAACCTATAAAGCATGGCGAGAATGTGGCAGTCACACACACACACACACACACACACAGCAGGGGTTGATTTGTAACCCATCTCTGGAGGTATAGCCCCTCAGTATGCCAGCCATCAGCCTTCCCATATTTTAATATACTCTTAAGTGTTGTATACATTTCTTTCACTTGTACTTTTTTTCCACTTTTTTCTTAACTAGCCAAGTGGATTATAGGGCAAAACTCTGGGCCTGCAATTTCTGCTATCAGAGAAATCAGGTGAATCACACACAATGTGCTTATTTGATACCTGATGCAATAACTTGATAAACTTTACATTTTTATTGTCCCTCTGATTGTTGAGCTTCTCAGTTTAATATTAATTTGTGTTCCCCGTAGTTCCCGCCTACATATGCTGGGATATCTGAGATGAATCAGCCGGCTGAGCTCCTTCCTCAGTTCTCTACTATTGAATATGTGGTCCAGGTATCTAATTAAAACACATCTGCTAAGTGTTTTAAAGAGTGTATGCAAATAATTTTCTGATATGATGCATCTCCAGAAGATTTACTAAATATCACAATTTCCTATTACTTGTTAGATGACCATTGTTACTCCTGTTCATCATTACAGATAAAGGCGGTATAGGCTCATTGTCTATTTAAGCTGTCAACAGTCTAACCGAGACAGTAAATTATAAGCATATGTACAGTGGTACCTCAGAACTCAGAACTCAAACTTAATCTGTTCAGAACTCGGCTTCGAATCCTAAAAGGTTCGATTTCTGATCGAATTTTCCCCATAAGAAATAATGGAAAACCAATTATTTGGTTCCTGGCCCCAAAAAATTATACCTAAATATGGTTACCCTTTGTTTCCACTGAGAGATGTGCCGCGTGACTCATTTACCCACACATACAAGTTATCTTAGGTCAGCGTTCACGATTCGACTTCTGAGATTCAGATCGAGTTCTAGGTAATTTTTTTTTCAGTCTGGTTGGTTCGACTTTTAAGAAATTTGAGTTCTAATGAGTTTGAGTACTGAGATACCACTGTATATTAAAAAAATCACTCAGACCAGTATCCGTTGAATGTTTATTATTCTGATTGTTCAATTGGCTTAGATCAGCTATGATGGCTAAATGTTCCAATAAGCCATAGATGTTTATTTTCTGGTAAATTCTGTACTGCACAATTATAGAGGTAACTGTGCTGGCTGATCCCTTCACTGGGAGTGACTGGTCACTCTTTCCTTCCGTCTATCCTTCTTTGCACAGAGGGGTCCCCAGATGCCCCTGATTTTCCTCTACGTGGTTGACACCTGCATGGAAGATGAGGACCTGCAGGCCCTGAAGGAGTCCCTGCAGATGTCCCTCAGCCTGCTGCCCCCCACTGCCCTGGTGGGCCTCATCACCTTTGGCCGCATGATTCAGGTCCACGAGCTGGGCTGTGAGGGTATCTCCAAGAGTTATGTCTTCAGGGGAACCAAAGACCTCAGTGCTAAGCAGCTACAGGTAAACTCACTTTGTCATCTTCTCAGATCATTTAGTAGCTGGCCTAGTAATTTTTTCCACTTAAATTAAAAATGTTGTGCCTTGTTGCTGTCATTGGAGAATATCTGCATGTATGTCCCAGGCGGAACCCCTCATCCAAGAATAATTAACTGATTATTCCTAAAACCCGGCTGAGGAGGGAGGAGGCAGCTTTTAGTCACTATGGTCCCAAACTCTGAAAAACTCTCCCAGAAAACCTGAGAGCTACTAAATGTCTTATTACTTTCTAAACTAGGCTGAAAGCACCTCTTTTCACCATTGCATGTAATAATCTGACAATCAGTTGTTTTATTATTTCATGTTATTCACAACTGTAATCAGTTATTTTTAATATTTAATTTGCTTTTGAGAATTTTAGAGGATCTCCCCCCAGATGAGGTGGGGGATAGTGCCCCCCTTGTGAGGTGGTTGCTGCAATCCCCTTCTAGAGTCCCATTGTTCTGGCTATTTGTTTATTTGGTGCTTATTTTTTATTCATTTTATTAAGTGCTTATTTTTTTTTATTTTTGTTTCTTTTAAAATGTCAGTAAACCCTGTGGTTAAATCAGTGCTATATAAATGGAGTAATTGATTGATTGTATGTCCTGTTTGACAGACTTGTTCGTTACCTTGATTAGGCCACCAACAGACCCTTGTGTAGTTTGAGTATTGAGCTGTTTTTACAGTTGACAGTTTTAAGAACTATTGATATCTAGGCCCTTTTGAACACAACGTCCAACTCGCATCAGTGCTGGGCTGTTCTGGTGCATATCCATGTAATGTGTGACACTCATGAAGGATAATAGAAATTATGTGGCTGACTGACTGACTTTCATTATAAGATGCACTGTGTTTGGTATGTGAAGCTATAAATGTAAGGTTGGGCTTCTTAAAATACTGTTCCTCTCTTTCTCCAGGATATGCTTGGTCTTACCAAGCCAGCAGCAGCCCAGGCTGGGCGGGGTCCACAGATGCCCCAGTCTCCCCCCTGTAACAGGTGATAGTTTTAAAGTCTGTGCTAATGTCAGTGCGTGAACAGCAGAGCTTTTGTAAGACTAGATTTCAGAAGCCTTTTCTCCCCTTGTTCCCCTTTGTCAAGCATTTCCCGTAATACATATACATTGCATGTAAGTATAGAGCATTTAGACCTGGTTACACTGCCGCCGCAATATAACGTAGATTGGGATACATGATCACTATCATGGCTTCTGAATATGTTGTGCAGATATTTGAAAAAAGTATAATCCTTTCTTAATTAAATATGCCTCGCTTCATTAAACACTTTCTGGACAACAGCAGAAGGATATTTTTGGTAACTGGGCTGCCTGTACTGAAAAGCGGTGCCGGTTAAGCCGTTAGGTGACTGATACCCACATCACTGGCCGGCAATGAAGCTTGCCAGGACCCCACGTGCGCATCCATTGATACTGCCGGAAATAGGTTACCATCGGCTCAATACATTGCAGGGCTTTCTAATGGGAAAACTTTCACTCGTGTCTTTAAATTCAGGTGTGTATATTTATGGTAAAACTGCCTGACTGCCTGTTATTCATTACTTGTTCCTTCAGTAGTTCACAAGGGTTTACACAATTAACAGATATAGTATCAAATATAATAACTGCTTGATAAAAAATGCATCATGATGAATTAACATGAGATCAGTATGTAACTGACTTAATTTGTGGTTAATAAATACATATACTGAGTAAGAGCTTAATACTACAGTAAAATCCCGTTATAGTGGACTGGCTTATAACGGAATATAGTTTATAACGGACGAAGTCCACTGGTCCCGGCAGTGCGCCTTTAAAAACATGCAGAAAAAGCGTCGGATATAGCGGACTCGTATATAATGGAATTTCGCTTATAACGGACAAACAATTTGGTCCCCAGGGCCGCTTTTAGCTGTAGTTTTGTTTGGCTATAATGGACATGCAGGCTCCGCCTACAAGGTGCGAGGCGTGCCGGTGATATCCAGAGCAGATACGTAGTCGGGATAATTAATAGTGTCACATATGGTCAGATAAAGTTGGATTACTACGTGTACACTATAATAATCTATACCACTAATATGTCTGCTGGGGTGTGGCATGCGAAAATGGTGTCCTGTAGTTGTGTTCTGGGCATATAGCAACTCTGGTTATAACGGTCTTTGGATATAACAGACTGTTTTACCCGGTCACTTGAAGTCCGTTATAATGGGATTATATTATATTATTTGTCCCTTGTCAAGTAAAGTGTTACCATATTTTTCTTCATTATATAATATAATATATAATATCAACTAGTGCCCAAGAGAGTTCCCCTTGTGTTTTAAGACCAGTTACGGTGAAATACAGGCAAATATGTTGTTAATAACCGCCGTGTTGACAGGAAACCAAACTCAGCTGTGATTCAGCCTCAGGTGCTGACATCATGGACTTGCCCCATCCACTGTAAAAGGGCACAGAACTAGGATGATTCTACAGAATCCTTAAAAAAACTTATAGGTCCACTTCATTATTAATGTTCTAAAACCAAAGTATCACCAGATACTCCAGAAGTTGGCCTCTCAGTAGTGTACAGGTACCCAAAACAGGAGTGATAAATAATAACATAAAAAGTTGCTTATTCTGGGCCAGTAGGGTGGAGCAGCTGACTTGGCAGTGGGAGAGTGACAGCTGGCTACCCCTAGAGGTCATAGACAAGTTGCTAAAGAACCTGTCAGACTGGGAACTTCATTGATGAGTGATGGAATTGCTTAGGGCTTGAACTTGTAGCACCTCAACTAGTCCCTGTGGTGGATTTGATTGCATGCATGGAATCAGCTATCCTTAACAACATGGTATTGGAGGATGTGGCAGAATGATGACTAAGAGCCTCCACTGCCCTGGCCAGTGCTAAAACACCTCCTTGCAGCCTTATTAAACAGGAGAAGGAGGCCCTGACATCACTGAGGACTCAAATGTCATCATCCTGTTGGCAGGTAAAGGGAGATGCATTGTTGTGCTCAAACTACCACCCCAAAATGACCATGGTGCTGGGTGATGCCAGCACAGATGAAGCACTAAAGAGGCATCCTGTCAGCTCTTAGAAGAAAAAGGTTATAGATTACTTAATGGAACTTAATGTAATGTACGCTTAAGGTCTTATCACCTTCTCTACAGTGGGGATTTCACTCCTTGTCCCTGTCATCCCATTAAGATACAAAAAGGTGGATACTGGCGAGGGCAAGATGGCCAGTTGCCCACGACGGCATCTTTTGAGGTGGTGCCAACTTAGCAACTGCCCCCCCCAGCTAAGAATCTAAATACCATTCTAGCTTCTCTAGTTGGTAAGGATGCATATAATAGCCAGATTGCATCAACAAAAGAGATCTTAAAGTAAAAGACATAGGAGATTATGGTGTCATGCCATCACATCACTAGTCTCATTATAGTCACACAAGTGAAAAAACCGTGGGTACCAGAACAGGGCTAAACCTAGATTAAGCATGTTTCCTACTTGACCAGTGCCATAACAGCACCTATTTTAAGTGCAAGGGCATGTTCTATAAACAAAAATAGGACAGGGGCTGGTGTCTCCTGGTGTCTGGTGTCTTTCAACTCCAATATCTAGAGGAAGTAGAAAAGAGCCTTAGATATCTTCCAGGGAATGGCATCAAACCACCCAATCAGATCCAAGGGTAAAGATTGAAGTCTGTGTAGTGCAAGCTTTCACTAAACAAATCAACTCTGTAGACACCAACATCAGGTTCACGATGGAAGATGTACAAGACTATAAATGGGCCTTTATGGACTTTGCAGTATACCTTAAAGGTGGAAACTTGGACATGTAGATAACTGCTGTTGATTCCCACCACCAACTCAAACTCTGTACCGCTGGATTTAGATCTTGTCCAGTACAAAACCCAAGGATAAGGAGTATACACATCTCAGGAAAGTTTTGACTCACATCTTTACACTGGTGCTTCCCCACCAAAACTTCAGGACTCTAGTAAACCTCATGGCTGTCATGTGATCTAAATAATTCTAGTGACATCATGGTGTCTATCACCCAGAAAGATTTAAATGCTGAGAAATTTCCAATAATTTGGATAAATTTTTAACCCTTCTTGGATGACTGGTGAAATTACTTCAACATCAACAGCAAATCTAGTTGCTTTTTATTTATTACTGCACAGGATGACCGAAAACCTCCATAGACTGGGATTTAAATACAGTGATACCTCAGTTCTCTCGAACTCATTAGAACTCAAATTTCTTTGAGTCGAACGAACCAGTTTGGAAAAAAAATGACCTAGAAATCAATCTGAATCTCAGAAGTCAAACCGTGAACGCCGACCTAAGATAAGTTGTACGTGTGGGGAAATGAATCACGCGGCACGTTTCTCAGCAGAAACAAAGGGTAAAGCTTCAGTCTCAGCCTCGCATTCGCTGTGCTAGCATCATGCATGTTTACACTGGCTGAATACATATATTTAGACAGTAAAAATACATTTAGACAATGATAGACAGTAACAGTAATTATATAATGAAATACATTTAAAAATAAAGATTTCTTATTATTTTAATATTAATAATAAACCATTAATACATTTAATTATAAAAATATTGTCGTGCCCAGCGGGGACGGAACAGACACAAAGGCGCAGACGTCAGGGTATCATGGAATACAGGGTTTAATTACAGGTAAGACAGGCAAAACGCAGATGGACAGTACAATGACCAGACTGGGGAAACAAACTGAAACGTGGACTAAATACAGAGGACTAATGACAACAACCAGAAACAGCTGATCACACAGGGATTCCACATGGGGTTAACAAGAGGGCGTGGCACACAGAAGGAGCAGACAATCGGGGCAGGACACATTGTTTATTTTTTTTTAACTTTACACATTTTCTTACTATAAAAATTACTGTTTTGATGAATTTGCTTAGATGCGTTTAGTACAGTATATGCTTTTCTTGTTTTGTCTGGTTCATTTTGTGTTTAAATGCTAAAAAAAAACATATTTCGGTGTAATTTTTTGGGGCCGGGAACCAATTAATTGGTTTTCCATTATTTCTTATGGGGAAAATTCGATTAGAACTCAAACTGTTTTGGATTCGATCCGGAGTTCTGAATGGATTAATTTCAAGTTCTGAGGTCCCACTGTAATAGCTAGAAATTTGAAGAATGGTATTGCTACATGTAAGGTAAACCACACCCTTGATTTCTATGTTCTATGCCAGTCGAAGTACCTTAACCGGCATGATGTGAAGGACTCATTACATAGGAGGCCTCTAATCTGTGATTGTGTCTGGCAGATTTCTGCAGCCTGTGCAGAAGATTGACATGAACCTGACTGACCTCCTTGGGGAGCTCCAGCGGGACCCCTGGCCTGTCACTCAGGGCAAAAGGCCACTGAGATCCCTAGGAGTGGCTCTGTCAATAGCTGTAGGCTTGCTGGAGGTATGGTTTCTATACCTTTCTTTATCCTGTCTGTGTTTATGCCTACATGGTAGCCGTTTTTAAGACTAATACTAGCCTAACCATAGTGGTTGTAGAGTCGGTCAGTTAATCTACTTTTAATTTTGCGCTTTTGGCTTCCAACAATGTAAAAAAACATTAAGATAAAACAATTATTCACTCTGATGTTCCTGTTTTGTCTTTTGTTATAAGAGCACCCATTTTCTGCCCCTTTTCATTTGTTTCTTAGTTGAATTTTATTGAGTTTAAAAGAAATCCACTGTTGAAAGACTTTTTTTCCCTCAAAGTCAATGAGCAATTGTGTTCAATAATCTTGATCTCAATATTGACCATATTAATCGTAGTTATGATTTTTGTCCTAATCGAGCAGCCCTAGGTGGTTGTCATAATAAGCATAATTGTTTTTGTTCCTCTGTCACTCCCCCTCCTTGTTGTAGTGCACCTTCCCGAACACTGGAGCTCGCATTATGACTTTCATTGGTGGGCCGGCTACCCAGGGCCCTGGCATGGTGGTGGGGGATGAGCTGAAAAGCCCCATCCGCTCCTGGCATGACATCGAGAAGGACAATGCCAAGTTCGTGAAGAAGGCCACCAAAGTATGTCCCAGTTCTTATGGGTTCTAATGTAAAGGCTCTTTAACCACAGTTGTGGTGTATTTAGTAGCACTGCTACATATCAGCGCTACTTCAACACAATATGTCTACCAGTTATTGCTTTAATTATTGGTATTATTTAGGGCTGCACAATATCACATCTCGATTATATGCGCAATAACAGCCAGGGCTTTAGATGACAGGCGTAAAGATTTGTCTGGACGCTGGCTTTTCGGTTCTATACGGACATTTACTTACACCCACAATTTGGTAAATAGATGTAGTACACCTAAAATATTAATTTGAGGTGTAGTATGACACCCAAAAGTTAATGATCTGTATAAATTCTACCTGTCTTTGTATAATAAACGTGTTGGACTTTTAACTTCAAAATGTACCATCAAACTACTGACGCCTGTTTACCTTGTTTATCTACAATATCTCCTCTTTTAAAAGATGATGTGGCTGCTGATCTGTCCCTTTCTTCACCGCAACTTCAGTGCTTATTGCTTCTATGAGTTACCAAAACAGTAGCATGTAGTGTGCTCCGCTAACCAAATTTAATAAACATACAGATATGTCAAATTTATACAGATTATGAACTTTTGGCTGTCACAATACACCTCTCATTAATATTTCAGTATTTTAGGGTCTGGACAAATGTTTACACCCGTCATCTAAAACCCTGGTGATTATTGTGCCTGCACCATGTAATCATCACTGTATTGCAGTGCGATACTGTGCCACCCTAGTCTAATTTCTCCACTTCTCTTTTCTCCCTTCTGTGTCATATTGCCTCCTTTTTAGCCTGGTCAGAATTATGGCGGAATAAATTCTGGAATATCCATTTCAGTTTAGTTTGTGTGATTAAGCCTTTGTGATAGTAGCACCAGAGAGAGATCCTTAAGTGCTGCATCCTTACTCTGCTAGTGTGCAGACGCTAATGAAATGCTAAGCCGGGGCGTTTGTTTTAGCACTACGAGGCCCTGGCGACGCGTGCCTCCACCAATGGCCACATCATTGACATCTACGCCTGTGCGCTGGACCAGACCGGCCTACTGGAGATGAAATGCTGTGCCAATCACACAGGGTGAGTTTCTGCCCACCACTGGCAGCTCTCCCTTCATTTTGTTTGGTTAGTTTGGTTCGGTTGAGGTGAAAATTACCATAAAGTAATGGATATTTTGATGTCACATTTGAATCCTCCTCCCCAGAGGTTATATGGTCATGGCAGATTCCTTCAATACATCCTTGTTCAAGCAGACCTTCCAAAGGGTTTTTACCAAAGATGTTCAAGGGTCTTTCAAGATGGCCTTTGCAGGCACTCTTGAGATAAAGGTAAGCTTGGATTTCTGTATGTCTGACATTTGTCTTTACATAACATCTGACTTCATGTATGGACACAACAGAGTGGCTATTAATAATCCCTTTTAATTTCTGCCTAATTGAAACTAGCATCTGAAAATTGTGGTCTCTTCTTTTAGTTTCTGAATATATTTAATGTAAAGGCTGGTAAGTGAAGGCAGGTATTTAGGAAAGTGCTTGACACTGTGGATCTTTTTATCTGTGCACATCATTGTCTCTGCCATTGTTAAATAGACATCCAGAGAAATCAAAGTGTCGGGAGCCATTGGTCCCTGCGTCTCCCTGAATGCTAAGGGGCCCTGTGTCTCAGAGAACGTGAGTATGCTTCTGCAGGGTTTGCCTTCGGGGGAAACGTGGTGTTTGAATGTTTAGTAGCCTACAAGATGGATCGCTTCTCATTTCATTGGGAATCTTTCTTAGCTGCAGCTGCATGTCATATATGATGATAGATATCCCTGTACCTCGATTTTTCAGGAAATCGGAACAGGAGGGACCTGTCAGTGGAAGATCTGTGGACTGGACCAGAGCTCCACGTTGGCACTCTACTTTGAGGTAGTCAACCAGGTAAGCATGTGGACTTCTATTATGGCATAATATTCTGCTTTTTTAATTGCCTGTTCTTGGTATCTGTATTTTTGCTGAATGTTTGAGTAGTTAGGTTTACTTGGGTTGACCTACTGTATACATGTCACTGAACAAGAATGCACTGTCATTTAGGGCTGCAACTAACGACTATTTTGATAGTCAACTAGTCACCGACTATTAAAACGATTAGTCGACTAATCGGATTATAAATTGCATAATTATAAAATGGCTCCTATTTAGCTACCAGCTTTTACATTTAGCATTAGGTCATTGTTCAACTTGAATGCCGTAAAAAAACGTAAAAATATAAAATGGGAAAGAGCTGTCGTGCGGTTGATTGTACAAATATATTTAACAAGAAATAGGAGCTATCTTTTTAGAGATTGACAGAAACTAAATAAGTAAGTATAGGACGTGGATTGGTCACACATGGCCGATACCCGATCCGTCAAATAGGTCTGGATCGGCGCCGATACCGATCCAAATTTCTGATACAATCTTTGTTATAATCAGGGCTGCATATATATAACTGGTACGCAAATACACATTCACCTTTAAAAGCGATACGTGTGGTGATCCATTGCTGTGACAGTGCAAATGCGTACGTATTTTATGTGCCTTTGCGCTGATATGACAAGAAATAATCATGCATTTTAACCTGTATATGCTAATTCGTACTTCATTTGCGGTATAGAGGTTAAAATGCATGGTAATTTCTTGTCATAGCTGCTATTTATATAGCCTATGTTTATAAATAAAAACTCATTTTAAAGCAGGCTGAAAAGTCCCATGATCCCGAAATTTAGAGCAGCTTCCCATTGCCATTCCTCTGTTAACAGCAAGAAAACTGACTTCAAAACTGCTGTTATTTATTTATTTTTAATGGAGCATAAGCTCTCGCAGCATTGCGACATCGGAACCACTGTCCTGAATCTTGAGCTTCGGAGTTTTGGCTTCTTTATCTATGTAAGCAATGGTTTTTCTCCACTGTTTTCCGACCTTTTTTAGCTACTATTAGTGAATGAGACATTTCATGACACACCACTGACTTCCAAACATAAATACGTTCTATTCTGATCTTTTTTGAAAATGTAAAATATACTACTACTAGCTTATTATTATGCCGTATTATTATTATTATTATTATAATAATTGCAGATCTCGTCTTTGTTTTGGGACATTAAAAGCCTTTGAGACTGATGTGGCACTAAATGCTGGGGAATTATTTTCTCCTTACTATGTTAAAGTTTGGCATCTTTAAACACGCGTCGGCAAATAGCTTGCAGCCTGTAGGCTACTCCACAGCCGTCAATGTTTAATCAAACTACCGAAACCATAACGTTTATTTTTAGAAAGAATAATTAAATAGTAATTAAAAAAAAAGAAATACAGCCTTTCCAGTCCCCCCATTTTTTTCCTTCAGATCTACATAAATCTCTTTAGAGCATTTAATACGCGATGATGTCACCATTCTTCTACCTGTCGCTGAATGCTATTGCGCAAGAGCGAATCTCACCAATGTAGTGTATTGGTGCAGTCTATTGGAAAGCGGTAGTATTTTACAGATAGAAAGGAAGGAAAATGTGTCACTCCATTTAAAAATATATCTGGCGACAATTATCGACAATCAGATTCGTCGGCGACTATTTTTTAGGGCTGCAACTAACGATTATTTTGATAATCGATTAATGTCGATTACTTTTTCGATTAATCGGGTGGGGGGGGGCAAAAACAATTTGATTTCCAGCAATTTTTAATAACCCAGTCTGTCTTTGTACAAAGGTTGTTTCCAGCAA
>JAODLC010000028.1:5471117-5495298 GCA_026781145.1 Hippopotamyrus pictus | reverse complement strand
GCGGAGATTAAATACACCTGAATTTTGTTCGTGGAACTCAATGAGCCTGAAGTGAACTGTTAAGCTAACTCAAGCGAAGCTATTACAAATAATCCTCGATTTTATAAGCTCGCTTCGTGGAACAGCCCCCTGGCTGAATAGTAACAGAGATGTCCTCTATGTGAGTGACACAGTTGGGCCCAGACACCTGCTCTCTGGATGCCAGTGAGATGATCTCTGTGTAAATCCCACCCGCGGCCACCTTTTCCTTTCTGGGTGTGAATGTGTTTTCTGCACAGTAGCTACTGCTCAGTTATATGTTGTTTGGCTCCTCTCTGAAGGTTGTTTAAACACTGTCACTTTTTGTATCAGTACTACTGATTCGTTTTGGTACAGTGCATGTAATCTGCTTTCGTTTTCTTCCGGGTTTAGTGCCAGAAGTTTGGAGATTACCATAAGGATGACCCCAATTCTTTCCGGTTCTCTGAAACTTTCTCCCTTTACCCACAGGTAGGTCACTGAAATTAAGGGTTCAGGTGCTGCCCCTGCTTTGTGTGGATGTGTAGTTTGTATGTTGTCCCCCCTCAGTGTGGGATTCCTCTGGGTACGCCCCATAGTTCAAAACAAAGCACATTAAACATTTCCAAATCGCCCACATGGTATCATTTTGTATATATATGCACCCCCCCCCCCCCATGCCCTGTGCGTCCTGGGTTGGGCTCCAGACCCACCATGACTTTGTACAGGATAAGTGGCTGGAAAATGAATGTTTACAAAATCGCACAATATTCTGCTATATTTATAATTTGGTAGTAAGTGATGTTGGAAAAGGAATGGGAAAGTCAGGGGAGTAAGAAACCAATGTGTTTCGCATCTTGAGTGAGTTCTCTCATGTATAGCAAACGAGCCCCCTGACAGTGCTGCCTGTCCCCCGCAGTTCATGTTCCACCTGAGAAGGTCGCCCTTCCTGCAAGTGTTCAACAACAGCCCGGACGAGAGCTCCTACTACCGGCACCACTTCATGCGGCAGGACCTGACCCAGTCCCTCATAATGATACAGCCCATACTCTACGCCTACTCCTTCAATGGCCCCCCTGAGGTTTGCACCCTGCCTTCCTTTTATACCAGGGTTATTAAAATTACGGTCCTCGAGGTCCGAGCACTGCTGGTTTTCCAGCCTTCCTTTACCTGTCAGTCAGATTTAAAGCCTCTGGCCAATCAGAATCAGTAATTATTAAACTTACTACCTGGGAGAACTGAAAACAAGGCCTGGATTTGGAATCGAGGTCCAGATTTGAAGAACCCTGCTCTATACGAAGGGCTGCTTCCACACACATTCACTGTGAGCCCGGCTCTGCACACGTTATCTGCCAGTTCTGATAAATAGCTTTTTCCCTCAGTGGCTTAGGGAAACCATACATCCTGTCAAATAAACATTAAAAGAGGGGTAGTTTTGAGCTTTGAGCAAGAAGAGATTTTTTTTTTTTAAAGCCAGGTTTTGATTATGAAATAACATGCACAGATTTCGAGCTTTATTATTATTTGAAATAATGTGAAGCTTCCAAAAGAAAAAATGTGAAATAGGAAATTTCTCATTTTAGTTCAGGAGTACTGGTACTGTACATTCTACTGAACTGTTTTAGTCCCTGTATCGTAGGGTTAATGTTAAAGGGGTTATTCTTAATTAACCTTATTACCTATGAACATGAGGAATGACATTTAATTGATCATGCATGGAGTCTGGGTTTTCCTTGTGGTTTTTGCTGGTTTCAGTCTCCTGTGCTGTGTTGGGTGAGACCTGACAGGCTGATTAATATCTGAGGGCTTCTGGTTTTTCCGTAGCCCGTCCTCCTAGACAGCAGCAGTATCCTGCCTGATCGCATCCTCCTCATGGATACCTTCTTTCAGATCCTCATCTACCACGGAGAGGTAATGATACATCCACGTTAATACTGTCCTCTGTGGGACTGTACACTGCCGGGCTGAAGGTAGCCATGTACTGTATGGCAGGTTATTACTGTTTATGGAACATTGGCTTTAAGAAGGTCTGGTCAAAAGAGAGAATTTTTCCCCCGCACCAGGTACCGTACTTTGGGTAATTCAAGAAGGTACCAAAAGTACGGTACTTCAAGGTGTTGGTTTTCTACTGGCATAAACTGGTACCAACGCCGAATGACATCACAACTTGAGGCAGGGTATTTTGTAATAAATAGAGGTCAACCGATATGGGTTTTTCAATAGCCGATGCCGATATTTAGGAGTCAGGTTCAGCCGATGGCCGATATATGCTGCCGATATTTTTTGGCCGAAAATCACTCTCAATGGGGCATTTAGAAAGGCCACCTTATCACCAGCACCCCACCACCACCACCATTTTTAACAGTAGACTGCCGTCGTGTTTTTGCAAGCTTTCAAGAGAGAGCAGTGGTTTCCTTCAACAAGCTCATTATCTTCTGGTTCTCAGAGTGAAAGTATTATAACTTTGCTCAGTGGTGCTAATGAACCGGAGTGTTTATTAGGCTCTCTGTCCCTAGCTTGAGATCTGTAGCTACAGGTGAATATCGGGCCCTTTGTGTTTGGGAAGAATAATAAGGATATACCATTGCTTCTGTATCACAGGTGAGTCATTCTCCTGAACAGCCAACGTTATTCAGACTTGGGGGTACTCCATTGGTGGATCCAGACCGTGTGATAGACCCCCGCGGTCCCTGAAATTGGCAAAATCTACCAAGGGCCCCCACTGGAAGATTTTATTGGGGGCAGTGGACTCCTGTTCTAATTAAATGAACTGCTTGCATGTGGTTATTTGAGTGGTGGACTTGTAGACTTTTCCTGAAAAGATTGTTTGGTAACCTCATGGGATTCCAGTCACGATCATTAAGTAGCCCTCTGTAATTCTCCTGTGAAGCGAATCAATGCTAAGGAGCATGTGTCAGAGCAGAGAGCACATCCATGTCTGGTGGCTGGGGGAATTCAGAGCTGGAGACTTTAGTGTGGACTAAAGGTTTGGAGAGGCAGAGGAACTGTCGGATAACTACCCATTTGTGGAGCTAAAAAAACACAGCTAATGGACCTAGTAGCTTGGGCTGAATAGTCGTGACATGCCGTGTCCCTGCTTCTTATTACTTGCCAGCGGGTTTAAAGTCTACATGGTGTGATGACTCTGTGCTGCCATTCCAGGCTTTGAATAGGATAGCTGTTGTGTGATGATGTGCCTTTGTCTCTGCAGACAGTGGCTCAGTGGAGGAAGGCCGGGTACCAGGAGATGGCAGAGTACGAGAACTTCCGACACCTGCTGCAGGCCCCGGTGGATGACGCGCAGGAGATCCTGCACAGCCGCTTCCCCATGCCGCGCTACATCGACACAGAGCATGGCGGCAGCCAGGTATCTTCCAGGGCATGACCTTCAGCCCACACTCTGCCTCCCTATCAGCTGGGACACACTCTGTATTTGGTGCGTTATTTTGGTTTCTGTGCAAAACGGGGGCATTGTCGGACAGATTTGTTTGGCCTGCAAGTCGTACATATGTTTTGGCTCCAGATGAGACTCGCATATGCACGTTACTCAGCTCCAGATACACTACTAGTCAAAAGCTTTTGCACACTACAGGTTTTTAAATGGTAAATAGACTGCATTTATATAGTGCTTTTCTACTTTTACGAGTACTCAAAGTGCTTTTACAATTTTTGCCTCACATTCACCCATCCACACTCGCACACCGGTGGCGGAGGCTGCCATACAAGGCGCCAATCTGCACACCGGGAGCAATTTGGGGTTCAGTGTCTTGCTCAAGGACACTTTGATGGGGTCAGGAGGAACCAGGGCTTGAACCTACAACCCTCCAGTTGCCGAACTCTCCTGCGCCACCATCTTCCCCACTTTTACCACTTTTCCATTTATTTCATAAACTGCAGACTTTTTATTCTTGTTAAGCATTAGAAAGTCGAGTGAAGAACTGTACATGAAAATATGTCAAAATAAGTTTACTTTATAACATGGGAAGAGTATGTAACAGTGCATGTCTGATAACATACAAATGTAGAAAATCTCGGTGCGCAAAAACTTTTGATTGGTAGTGTATTTCGTGGTGATATACACAGGCTGCATGTGCTGTTTGGTGCCTGTGGCTTCTGGGCTTAATTGCTAGAAATGATGTAAAACACAAAGTTGTATGTTTATTGTCCTGTTGTCTCTCCTTGCTTTCATAGGCTCGTTTCCTGTTATCGAAAGTGAACCCCTCCCAAACCCACAACAACATGTATGCATGGGGCCAGGTAACATGTCTCCTGAACAGATATCAGCCCTTGGTTTCAGTTTGTCATTTAGTGCTGCTGTTTAATGAAAAAAAACAAGATTGACAGTATAGCTGGAGATAACGGACTACCATAAAGCCTATTATATTAAAAATTTGGGTTAAATACAATGATTCGTAATAATGAACGCACATACTACTTTGTGACGCTTGTGAAAACATCGTCCGGCTACAGTTCTTCGGCTTGAGGTACAGTACAATATGTAGTTCCTATCATCATTAATATTATTATCGTTCCGACTTATTCGTACAAATTCGTCTTGGGGAAGGGATCTCATTCATTACCTGGGACTGCCTATAGTACATAAAGATCTTCACACTGAAGCCGGGACTCTTTGGAGCCTACCTCAAAATATACTTCTTCATATCGATAAGTTTGACATTATCTGACATTATTTTTTTTTCTGTTTTCAACACCAATGTGAGACTCCTGTGACATTTTAACAATACCATCATTTTGATGTTAATTTTAAGAGAAACGGGAACCACTGGAATTGACTCAATACATCCTTATGACCTTGTGAGGTTATAAGAACCAGTGCAACGAACATGCCCCACAGTTTTTGTTCTGTGTTTTTCCGCCCTTCAGGAGTCAGGAGCGCCAATCCTGACAGACGATGTGAGTCTGCAGGTGTTCATGGACCACCTGAAGAAGCTGGCTGTGTCCAGCGCCGCCTGAAGATGCGAGAGCTGCTTATACTCGCAGTACTTCATAGCAGCACGCCCCTCTGCACGCCTACCAGCACTGGCTAGTGTCATCAGTGCCCCTGTGAGAAAAGGCTACATGGACTGCAGACAAACAAGAACTGCAAAGAGGAAAAAATACCTTCTTGTCTTTTGAGCATAGTGACAATGTACAGATTTAGGACCATTATACCTCAGATTATTTGATTCAAAAAGTAATTTAATACATGGCAGTGTGATGGGCTGTGATGAGGGGAGGCGCCTGTCTCAAACACTACATTTTTTCCTTTTTCAAAACCGGCATCACACTGAAGTGGAGTTGTGTTTATTTTTCTGGATGTAGTATTCTTATGCCAATATTGATCTGCCTAGCTAAGAATTCAGCAGTCAGTCTCCATAGCCCAGGAGTTCAGGCAGGATGCAAGACTGAATCATACCTTTAATTAAAAAAAAAAGTGAGCTTCTGAATTGTTTGCTGTACCAGACCTGGAGACTGTCATACCCCTTAGGCTAAGATGTGTGATAATTGTTCCGCTACTCTGCTCCTAGTGAGTCTCAGCGATGTTTGTCTCCAGTAGTTCCATTGGGGATTCAAGCCAGTGCTTCTCATTGCAGACTTGCACAAAATGACAGCTGCCTTTGTCTATGCTATTTCTGCCTTGTTTGTAACAGTATTAGCTCTGGTCTTTCTAATAAAAACAAACCTGTCATACCACCAACGGCAGTGTGCCAAGAGCTTTCAAATGAGTGCTGATGCCTTGGATGCTGAACATGCCTGTATGGAATACCTTTTTTTCTTAGATTTATGGATGGTTGTTAATCGTATTTATTTCCAGTGTGAATTTTGGTAAAAGCAGTGTACTCCTTTATTTGGCTTCAGATTATGAAGTGGTCCAATTCATGAACATTAATTGTGACGACAATGCTGGAGAAAACACTTCATAAATTGAAATGTCAGACACAAACAGCTGTGTAAAAGAAAAAGTCATAGGGAATATAAATGGGCTTTTAAAAGCAGATTCTTTTGTGAATAGATGCTTTTTATTCATTGCACCCCAGAGTAAATACCCAATAACCTCTTCCAAATAATTATTGTGCACAATTGAACATTAATGCCCATTATCTGGGCATGTTAGTTGGAATGTCTGTGCTTGATAAAAAAGAATTTGACCTTCATATTGCCCCTGAAACACTTAGAATAAATGCTTTTCAGTACATTTTGGGTTTATGAAAGTCGAATAGCAGCCTAACCTAATATGTACAAGCAATTATTTTTTTCCACTTGATCATTAGTGTTGCAGAACTTACAGCTGGCTTTGCACTCAAGCAGTTCCGTACTTGAGTTTAACCTACACTGGCATAATTAAACCAAGGCGTCTTGTCCATCTTGTTTTGCAAAGAAAAAAAAAGTAATTCAGATTTACAGATGGTACATACTGTACTTTATATGGGTGAGGTTTAAACCCTGATTGGTACTTTACTTACTGATATTTTTATAAGGCCCTTGGTATATTCACTGTAGGACTAATGTGGGAAGTCAACTGCAAAGCTTAAAGGAAAAACCCTGGACAGGACAATGTTGAAACTTCTTTCCAGTCGCCAGGTACGTGGCGGTAAATCATATCGCTGGTACTTACAGTTGTGTTCAGAATAATAGCAGTGTGTCTAAAAAAGTGAATAAAGCTGAAAATCCTTATGATAGCTTCTATTTCCATACAAGCAAATGCATTGGGAACACTACAAATTCTATTCCAAATCAAAACAAGGAGAAATTCATCACATTTGTGTTATTCCTTTACAGAAAATGAAGGAAAGGGAATATTAGGCTGTTCAAAAAATAGCAGTGTCCACATTCTTCTTTACAATGTCAAAGATTCACTGTATGAACTGAAAAATGTTTTCTGGCACCTGTGAACAGGTATTCCAGCCCAGGATGATTGGACTACATTCTACAGTTCTTCTGCACTTCTTGGTTTTGCCTCAGAAACAGCATTTTTGATGTCACCCCATACGTTTTCTATTGGATTAAGGTTCGGGGATTGGGCTGGCCACTCTATAACGTCAATCTTGTTGGTCTGGAACCAAATTCAGTGTTAGGGGGTCATTTGACGAACTGTCTGTGGCCACTAGACCCAAAAAGAATAATCTTGCTTTCATCAGTCCACAAAATATTGCGCCGTTTCTCTTTAGGCCAGTCAATGTGTTCTTTGGCAAACTGTAACCACTTCAGACAGGTAACTTTAACCTTTTTTTGATCTTCCTGGAGCTGATCATTGCCTGAGTCTGCCATTTTGGCTATTCTTCGATCCATTCGAATGGTAGTTTTTCGTTTTCTTCCACGTCTTTTAGATTTTGGTTGCCATTTTAAAGCATTTGCGATCATTTTAGCCGAGCAGCCTATCATTTTCTGCACTTCTTTATATGTTTTCCCCTCTCCAATCAACTTCTTAATCAAGGTACACTGTTTTTCTGAACAATGTCTGGAACGACCCATTTTTACTCAGCATTTCAGAGAGAAATGCACTATAACCAGCATGTACAACATTTGCTGCCTTCCTTACTTAAATAAGGTCCATAATTGGCACCTGGTGTTTCACAGAACAAATGACCTCACTAATTGAACTTCACACTGCTATTATTTTGAACACACCCCTTTCAATTAATAATTCGATTACACAGAATCAGCAGCATGCATATCATGACTGTTGAGTCTGTTGGTTTTCCATTACTCTATTACACCTACTAGTAAATTATTTGCCACGTAGAAATATAATTTCTACCAAAAACAGTGATTGATCAGGTTAGTGATGTTGGATCAGGTTAGTGATGTTAGTGACGTTTTGCTATTATTTTGAACACAATTTGTATGTGTCAGCAGGGAGGGCTTTCAAACAGAAGTGGTCCTGCTGTGCATCCCTCTCCGTTTTAACAGTGTTTACATGGTTCATGTACAGATTTCTGGGTGTTGGAAATAAGATTTCTTACCACCTTCTTTCACTTTCTTCTGGTATATTAGTTTATTCTCATCCATGGTGGTGTAGTGGCTAGCACAGGTGCCACAAACTTCTTGATGCCTGATAATGATCCCTTTACATGGCGCCATTGTGCAGTTTCTTTTTCACAGAAAGGCGAACTTGTGGAAGATGAATTGAAAGAGCAATTTGGTTTAATGACCACATGAGGGCACTAGTCACTTGATGTATAACGGAAATCACTCGCATGGTGCCCAGCACTCCGTCCTTTTTAAAGAGCTGCTCATCAGGTGAGTGATGTGGATGCAGAGAGCATAAAGCAGATACCTTAAACCAGACATAAGTCTTACGGGTGAAATGCACACAAAAGCTAAGTGAGAGCTAACAATTCAGCTGAACCTGGTGACTGAGGAGCAGTGGATATCCTAGAGGGGAGCACAGGCAGCTGATGAGCCTGTTCACCTCACCTGTTGCCTTCTTATATAAGCCATCAAATGAGACCAGGTTCTGTTTTTTTTCTCTCAGCATCCAGATCTCTGCCTGCTGATGTCTGATGTCATTTATCTCCATCCAGCACTGCTAAACACCACTCTCTGCCCCAGTTTAAGTGCCTGTTCCTCCACCTGTTCCTGTGTCACACAGTTCTGCTGACCATCCCACTCAGGGCATATGCTTATTTGTTGTATTTATTATAGAAATACTGATCTGAGTCATATATAATGCAGTTCTGGCTCCCAACCTTGGTTCTGTGTGTGTGTGTGTGTGTGTGTGTGTGTGTGTGTGTGTGTTGCAGGCATGTGCAGCGGGGGCGGGATGGAGATGCCTGAGCACCTGCCCCCTTTGCCCAAACTATTTAGTTTGTCAGACTTTAAAGATGTTGAGTGCCCCTTTAATATATGTGTCAAAGGCTTTGAGCGCCTGCCCCTCAAACTCTCTGCATGGTACTGGTGGAGATCGGATGTTCTCCCCACATTATGGGGTCTCCTCCCACAATCCCCCTCCCTAAACTGCCCTTGGTGTTTGATTGGTTGTCATCTTGGGCCTCTCCATCCTGTGACATTTCTAACTGAATAGATGAGGATGCGTGCATGGGTAACGCTTTACAATACTGGTCAACAAATAAGCATATATTAATAAATGAACTAATGCCAAAGTAACCATGAGTTAATGCATTTATTAACAATGTACACATCAGGAAATCCTGAAGCATGCACCGTAACACCCAATGAAGTCATACAAGATTAAGCATTAATTAATTCATTAGTAATTAATAGAATATTGCCTATTGGTCTGTTGTTTTACCTAAAGATGGTGGTGGTGGCCTAGTGGTAGGATACTCGCTGCTGGAGGTGATGGGTTTACCTACTTTATAATTGAAAATGTAGCTGATTTTGCTTTTTATATCTTTGTTAATTTCTGTATGTGTTCTTGGACATTTCTTTAATTTCACAAAAACCCTGTCCCTCTACACTGCCTTTTTCAGAGCACAGTTTTAAGTTTTTACTAAAAGGTTTAGCTAAAACTATTCACAAATAAGTAGCTAAATGAAGCAAGACCTCCAAGATCAAATAGGAGACCAGTCAAATTATGTTGTCAATAGCAAATGTTACCGTGGAGACTGCATCAACAGGTACTAAAAAAAAAAGAAAAAATTAACTGAATTCAAGCTTTTTTATGTTATTTGGTATGTCAGAATCACTGGTATTTCTTCGTAAAATTTTTAGTTTTGCAAAAGGTATTGCCTACATAAGTAAGACAGCTAAAGTTACACCATCAATAACCTTGTATTTATTGGTTTTATAAATGTGTGCCTTCCATTACAAATATGCTTCAGAAGATCAGCTCACCCTTGTAAAAGCCAGTATAGTGCAGTATACAGGGCACACACGGACTACAGAACATAAAAAACACAGCTATACACTATACGATGTGCATTTGGAAGGAATGAGATAAGCTCCTGAATTTAATATTGATTCTATTCAACTCACTTATCTTTGGAAGTTCATTTAAAGGGAACTCCTATGAGAGTAGATGGATACTGACGCTACAGTATGTATCCTGACCCTACTATTACCATTAATAGCCTCGAGACAATGTGAAAGTCTGTGACTCACAACTGCACTAAGTACACTGTCACTTTAGGGGAGATAAAATCTGACATAGTGCCAGAATAGAGACAAACAGAAGTCCATCCAACCATTCATTTTGCTCATCCTATCCAGGGTTGTGGGAGTCTGGAGCCTATTGCAGAAGCTCCAGGTATAAGGCAGGGAATAACACATGATGGGGTGCCAACCCATCGCAGATTAACTCACATAAAAATTAAAATAACAGGTCAATTAGAAAAAAATAAAATAGAAGTCACTAGCTGAGTGGACAAAATTTCAAATTAAACTGGGAATGGTGGAGAGATATACCTCCCCATTATCTGTTCTCTTATGTATTTATTCTACAGTGATAATAATCTATTTTTTTTTTTTAATCTAAATTTAAAAAATCTTAATTATACATTTTTAGCCAGTGGTCACTCTTGGGCTGAAGAACTTTCAATATTTAATAATAATAATTTGTAGTGATTTCTGTCCTATTTTGTATGTGTTAAAGATAATTTAGGGAAATTTTGTATGACAATTTTCTCATGTAAAAGTATACACATTTTAAATTTGCATTTTGATTTTACAACCATTGCATCCACTAGTATTAACCCAGTTAATTGCCCATTGTTTGTCCCTGTGCCCTGAGGGCAAATGCCCATGCTTGCATGTGTTTGGGATGAATAAGTTAAACACAGATAATAAAGACACATTATTGATCCCCATGGGGGAATTCTCTTTTCACCTACCCTACCTTGCACTTCATGACACACATGTACATAAGAGCAGGTTTGGCAGTGAAGGGCAGCCACTTGCAGTGGCTCTCATGGAACTGGAGACCTTGCTTTAGGGGCCACAGACATGACTATTCTGTCGAGGCTGGGCACAAACAAGCAGCCTTCTGATCACAGGCACAGAAACTTAGCCCACTGAGCCACAAATGTGTTGCATCCTTTGCTTATGTTTGAAAGATAAAAAGACCTCCAGTAAAACTGTAGTAAATGAGGGCATTTTCAACAATTTTCAACCTTCCGAGGTTATAAAGCCTGTGAATGATGATCACAAATAATTGCTTCTGAAGGATATTGTTTTGCAGTGTTCAAGGCAATTGCATGTTCAGTATGCAAAAGGAGTGTTTTGCCATTTTTTTTTTAAATGGGTGATCTTTTCATGATGTTCATTGTCCTTCAGTAGGGACAATGGATTTATAAAACTTCAGGTGCAACTTTGTCATTATTTTAATCTGATTATAACATAGCAACATAAGACATTTACAAATGAGAGGAGGCCATTCGGCCCATCAAGCTCTTTGGGGAGAATTCAACTAATATCTCAGAGTTGTTAAAATCTTACCTAGGGCAAACAGAAAGATTCATTTGGAAAATATGGAACATGGCATGATCAATATAGCAATCTATATGCTTCTACATTGTTTACAAAAAAAATAGAATAAAACAATTGTTCTAATATGTTGTATAACTATTCAAGTAAAATTGCAGCACATTTGTTCCTTCTGACTGATTTAGTATCTTAATTTTCATTTATATCCTATATAATAAATAATCCTTTCGTTGTGAATGACTGGTAGCTCCTTGCCTTATCCACCATCTTTGGTTCCTTCCACTTTTGGGTTAAGTGCCTTAGGCTAACACTAGTATTAATTGCTTTAATGCATTTCTTATTAGGATAGGAGGGTCTATGTTCACCCGCAGTGCAAGATGTAAATCAGTGATTAACAGGAAGGTTAACGTAACCCCGTCCTGACAGGAAAAAAAAACATCTCATAAAGATAGACAGTAAAACAAGAACACAGGCATACGAAGGTGCAACACATAAGTGCAGCACTCAAGTAATGTAGTATGTAATAACTTTCGTAATATTTTATATTTGACACATTTAATTACCTTAATTATCTGTAAGCTATTGCACATTATGTATATATACTGGAAACTGTCAGGGAGTCAGTGATTTAACAAACTATATATTCCTAATTGCTTAGCTGTTATAGAAATATTACTAAAAGTGCAATCATAGTGAAGGAATATGATACGCATAAAACATGCATTAGCTGTTATTTTAAGATTGCTCATCCTGACCATTTGTCACAATCAACAGAATTGTTGCATAGCTGCTTTGCTGACAACAGCTCACAATAACAAAATATACATCTGGGCATTTTGGTTGAGTTATTAAAGCTAATGACCTTCCTAAAACATATCAGAGCCAGCGCCCTCCTAAACCAGGACCTGGCCACGTGCTTAGAACTGCTACACTAAAGAATCACATCACATACCAACATTAACCTGAGCTTTTCAAGGTCCAGTTCATTCTCATACCTGTAAAAAAATGTTTCAGTCTGCTTTCCAAGACCACAGACTGGGATAAATTCTAATTAGTAAATAATCAGGAAGCATATTCAATGATAAAAGGTCATTGGTGATTTGATCTGAGGAACATCTTCACTTAAACGAAATACAGGCATGATGACACACACTACCCTGTGAGAGCTAGAAAGAGATATACCTGTCATAGATAAATGATCTGATTTGGATCATTAGTCTTTATTTCCTCTGCAGTGCACAAGGAGAAATGAAGCTCACAAGAAATACCAAGAGCATAACAATGCAAGTTAGCAAGAAATTCTACAACATTATGCAAAAGCATTGTTTTACAGTGAGTTATTGGTGTGTTCACAATATTACCCACCTTTTGCATTCAAAAATAGGCAAGATCAAAGTAATACTAGAAATGTAAATACAAGCACGTTAGAGAAATGCTGTGCAATTTGTTGCCAGCTCCTACCAAGCACTATGGACTACTAGTAATTGTCACAATCAAATCTACCTCAGTGTTCTGGTGAAATTGGAGCTCTTCCTGTAGGGAAAGTCTCCCTCTCAAGTAGATAACCATTAACCAATGTATGCATTGCACACAGCTAATCTGTATAAAAATACAAATGGAAAAACATATTTCAAATAAAATGTGAAACATCAGCTTTAACCTATACAAGCAACAATAAAATTTGTTACATTAAATATACGATTGTTGCATATTTAATAGACAAATGCATCGTGTTACATGAGATATGGTATGTTTTTTCTGAGTTTTTTTATATTCCAGTAATATGTTTATTAGATTTATTGGGAAAACAATGTCAACATCTTCAACATCACACCATTATAGTGCTGGCACAGGCGCAGACCAGGATGGGCACACAGAGGTTTCTTTGTCAGAAGGCTTGACACTCTTGAAAATGCCAGCTTCCCTCATGCTATTGAAGTCTTTTTCTGAACTCTACTTTTTCCATGTTTTTTTAGACTAAAGCTTCTTACCCTGGCCTGCCCCTAATGAACCTGTCTGCGGTACATTGAGAAACAATTTAGCAAAAAAAATTCTAGTCAAAACTTTCCAGCCATTAAAAAACATTATCCAGACATAAAGTCACTTAAATAAAAATGTAAATAAGTATGTTGATCTCAGCATTCCGTAAGGGTCCAAACATTGATATCCGTAACAGGTTTTAGTCTAAAAACAAGCTAAAATGCTCAAAATAGAAAAAACTATCGCTGTAAATATGGCATCAGTGATGTCACCAGTTTCCACCCCTGGATTTCAGAATGCAAACTACGGCTACACACAATTCACAGCATTTAATACATAGCTCTCTCCCCTTCTCAATACTGCCTCCTAATGGTGGATGCTAGCAGGCCACTTATTTTCAATTCTTATAATTCTAGAATCACTTGCCCTACAATCACTATCTATGAAACACAAACCAACTAATAAGAGTGTTTTTTATGCCGGTAAACATTTGAACTGGACAGTTCCTGTTCTGCAAAAAAATTTGTATTCTCCATGCCAATCACTCCATGCTATGGAATGACCAGATCTCTGTATGTGAGTACACCTACTTTTGGTCTGGTCGCGCTGATGGCTGCCATACTCAGGGAGTAGCTTTTGCTGTGACTGAATGGCTCCTCCTTATGGTGTCTGATGTCACTCCTTGCAATGAGCGTATTATGAGACACAGGCTCACCCAAGGCACTCCTTGGGGGTTTTGTCTGTTGTTTCAGTTGATAGCCTATTTGGAAGATCATTCTCCACTGCATCCTATGCAGTTTGGATTTAGGAAGCACTTTGTTATTTTATTGAGACAGACCCCCCGTGACCCAGAAGGATAAGCAGTTTGGAAAATGGACGGATGGATTAAAATCGAAGCTTTCTATGGCTAGAATAAAATTATGATGTTGCATAACTGTGGTATTTTAAAAATGTTTATCTTTAATGTATATTTGTACTTCACTAGCAATTTTAAGCAATTCATAATATATGAATAATATAGTACAATGAAGCGGGTGAACAGTGACTGTTGAACGCAGCTTTAAAAGATCTAAAACTCAAATAGTTCAGTGATAGGAGAAATGTAACTGAAATACAAATAATTACATCTGTAAATACAATTTATGAAATTTCAATCATTTCATAATTACTGCAATACAATACAGCCTCTTTCACCCAGGGCTCCTCTCCATTTTTTCGAGCATTGGCTTGCTATCACCAAAACAACCAAAATGTCCTGCATTGACAGGGATGCACCACAATGCATTAATGTTTGCATTACAAAAGGTATGTGGTTAAATGCATCTCAGATAACCTCAGTTTCCTAAGTGGTCTGAGTGATCTGATCACACGCGTCTTTTGGTTGTTTACATGTGTATTTAGCACTGTCCGTTTGTAATCTGATCACCCAAGATGCAGTTTTAAACCAAGAGTTAACAGAGCCTCAGAACTCCAGAAACAAAGAGACACACATATACAAACCTGAAATGCCTGAAAAGCAGACAAAAATATCTGCGTTTTTAAATGCTCCCTGGGTGGTGAAGATGGCAACATTCGCTAAACTAGTGGCAACACTAAAAAGAAATGTTCTGATGTTTAGTTCAGTTGTTATATTGACTGCTGTCATTAAAAAAAACACATGAATACCATGAATCCTGTCGGTGTCTGTCTGCTCCCCCCCCAAAAAAGCTGTAAACCTAGGGGAAACACTGCAGACATAAACAAACGGACACAGAAAGGGACACATAGATAGACATATAGGCTGACATGTTTTTACCCTGACTCGTTCTTGTTGGATATTTATCTTAACTGAAATGACAATAGAGGACATGATTTCACAATGAAATAAAACTTCAGTTGACCTTGTTGACTGTCATGCATGATTTTCAGTGTCAATTTCCTCAACAAACATTCGTCTTTGACTGTAGCATCATGGCCAGGTGGTGAAATTGTTTAGTGTCTATTGTGTCATTTTCATAAAAATACGGCATGGGAAAATTAATGTGGAAAAAAATCCTCTATTGCAGTGCATTGCAAAAATACATATAGATAATCCTAATAAGGTTTGTTTTCATTTGATATTTTAAAATGAAGTAATTGTTTTTATGAGTACACTTACTCTCCAGGTGGATAAAATATGTAATATTTCTGACTCTTACACCATTTGACATTTTTAGGTACATTTAGTCTAACTTTTATTAAGAAATTGTGTAAATGTTGCTTTAAATGACATGAAGACAAAATATTTTTGTAGATATGCTATTGATCCCATGGGGAAATTGTCTTTATGCCCCCACTCAACTTGTTCTTTCTTTTTTGTAGAGTAAGCTGTCTGCAATGGGCAGCCACCTGTAGTGGTGCCCTGGGAGCCTTGCTCAAGGATCTACAGATATGCTGAGGCTGGGTTTGAACCAGCAACATTCTGGTTACAGGCACACAGTCTTAGCCCACTGAGCCACACACTGCCCTGTTACATGCTGTTCAAACAAAATTTTTAAAACATGTTTGATTTGCTCATCTTGCCAATCCTTATTTGTCATTGACCCATATAGTAAAGAAAGAGTAGTGGCCCTTCTGTCAAAACCCATCCTCTATCAGGCTATTCTGATCAAGGTCTCTGTGGGCCTGCAGCCTATCCTAAGCAACACAGGGTACACGACTCTGTCCCAACCCTAACACTGTATGAGACAGCCAGGCCATTGCAGGGGACATACATGCACCCAGTCATACACTATAGGCATATGAATGATGCCATTCAGATAAATTGCATGTCTTTGGACTACAGGAGAAAACCAGAGTAGCTGGGGGAAAACCAGATGATACAGGGAGAACATGCAAACTCCACACACACACAGCAGAGGTGTTATTCAACCCCACAGCCCTGGAGGTGGGAGGCACCAGTGCTAGTATCCACTGTGCCACTCTTCTGGGAAATATTAATAAGCATTCAAGCCTCTCATGTTTGTACATTCATATTTGCAACACTATAGGTTAAGAGTGTTTGTGTGATCATTAAACCAGAGTTTTGCTTATTCTTTAAACTCAGGATGCAATTTAAAAAATATTTAACATTCCTACTTATAATACAATGTCGCTTCTCTTATTGGCATATATGCATGTAGCCTTTTTGAAATTCAGCTTGTACTTGTTTGCAAGTAGTATGTGTTGGAAATGAGTAATCTAAGTTTAACTTAAACCATTAAATAAATATTAAAATATGGGTTATTCTTACGAAAAAGCAAAAAAATTGCTAAATTTTTTTAGCAAAAAATCATTACAGTGAAATACAGTAGTTCTTTTTTCTACAGAGCAATACATTATCCTTTTAGGTTTAATAAAATTCAAACATTTTTTGCTCTGATTTGAGAACACTAAGCTACATTAAATGTAGTTATTTTGCTTAGTTTTGTCATTTGCTCTAATCTCTGGAGATCTTGCCCTGGATTTAATGAAACACTTATACTTTTGTTTATTTCAGAAGTAAATGGCAATATAACAAAATTGGCAACAAGTCATGCAAATGTTTACTTCTATAAATGAATGCTAATTAGGGGTGCACGATCTTCCCAAAAAAATCACATTGCAATATGCAATTAAATACGCAGTTTTCAAAATGGTAATTAAATTCTGAGTTAATCTGGGTGCTGACCGTTACCTAACAAAGTTTACAGATAACTTTGCTTTGTTAAATATCTGTTTGCACCTCCCAGCATTACACTTTACAGCATATTTTACAATGGTGCCTAATCTGTACTGTACCACCTCGTTTCACAACATTTTCAACACCCAACCTGATCCCATTAATATTTCTTTTCACTGCTTCAGGTACATTTTTACAGGCTGCTTGAGAGTGACATTCACCAGCACAGAATGGGATGTTAAGCCAGATATTCTGATTTAAGATTCTTCGTATTTTCTGTCTCGGGGTTGTCAATTTTGGTCAGCTGGCTGGCATGAGATTTTCAATTCAAGTCAAGTCTGCACACACATGCACACGCATTTACATGTATGTAATAGTTTTATTACCATGTAATAGTTTTATTACGTTGTAAATACTCTATAGGATTTGCAAACTACCCCAGCACTTTTGATGTAGCTAGTTTTAGGTTTATATACAATAATATACACCAGGGGTAGCCAATGTTATCCACAAAGGGCTGGTGTGTATGAGGATTTTTGCTGCAACTCCCAAATTATATTACTAATTAGAGGACTGATTGGCTGAAAGAGTCCTCACACCTGGGTTTGAACAGCTGATCTACAGGTTATCCCAAAAACCTGCATACACACCGGCCCTTTCTGGATAACATTGGCTACCCCTGATATACACTATATTGTCAAAAGTATTGGGACACCCCTTCAAATAATTGAATTCAGGTGTTCCAATCACTTCCATAGCCACAGGTGTGTAAAATCAAGCACCTAGGCATGCAGAATACTTCTACAAACATTTGCGAAAGAATGTGTCACTCTCAGGAGCTCAGTGAGTTCGAATGTGTTACCGTGATAGGATGCTACCTGTGCCATAGGTCCATTCATGAAATTGCATTGTGCTGTGGGGCTTGAAGCGGGGAAACAGGAACAGACTCCAAAAAAGGGGGCGAACGAGGTGTTTAGTTGAAAAGGAAAAAAGCAGGACCATATAGTAACAACACAACGTTAATGACAAGATGGGTAAACATACTCAAACACGGATTTAAATATACAGGACTAATTAAGAACAACTAGACACAGCTGGGAATACCGGGATTCCATATGAGGTAACTGAGGGGGGCGAGGTACATGGGAGGATCAGACGAGCAGGGCATGACAGCTACTAAATATTCTATGGTCAACTGTTAGTGGTATTGTAACAATGGAATATATATAAGTGGAATCAATTGGGAACAACAGCAACTCAGCCACGAAGTGGTAGTCCACGTAAAATCACAGAGCGGGAAAAATGCATGTTGAGGCATACAGTATGCAGAAGTCTGCAGGGTCAATAGCTACAGACCTCCAAACTTCATGTGGCCTTGAGATTAGCTGAAGAATAGTGTGTAGAGAACTTCATGGAATGTGTTTCTATGGCCTAGCAGCTGCATCCAAGCCTTGCATCACCAAGTGCGATCCAAAGTGTCAGATGCAGTGGTGTAAAGCATGCCGCGACTGGACTCTATAGCAGTGGAGACGTGTTCTCTGGAGTGACGAATCGCGCTTCTCTGTCTGGTAGTCTGATGAATATGGGTTTGACGGATGCTGGGAGAACTTTACCTGCCTGACTGTATTGTGCCAACTGTAAAGTTTGGTGGAGAAGGGATAATGGATTGGGGCTGTTTTTCAGGGGCTGGGCTAAGCCGCTTAGTTCCAGTGAAGAGAACTCTTAATGCTTCACCATACCAAGACATTTTGGACAATTCTATGAATCCAACTTTGTAGTAACAGCTTAGGGAAGGCCCTTCTCTGTTCCAGCATGACTGTGCCCCAGTGCACAAAACAAGGTCCATATGGATTGTGAGCCAGGTCATATTGATGCCTATGGATTTAGAATGAGATGTGATAAACGTTCCTGTAGGTGTAATGGCCAGGTATTCCAATACTTTTGTCCATATAATGTATGTATTTGTGGCGGCCCTGTATTGGAAGAAGTCCCAGGCTGGTTTTAATCACTGGGAAAACAGTCTAGTCTTATTATCTTGTGAAAATTCTCCTGAGAGGAGCTCTTTTAATGTTCTTCGGAATACTGGAGCATTGTCTACGGGGATGATTTGTGATTGAAAAAGCTGTGATGCAAGTAATGGGAATATAATAGAAAAAAAAAAACATTTGTAGCATTTAGCATGAATGACACTGATTTATAGAGATACTTAAGTTCTACTGCATATTCACTAGCTGTTATAGTAGGAATTCTGAATATATGGTATAAAAATAATAGGAATGAATGATCCGAGTGGAAGAGGGCTTTGAACAACCTGGCTCTGTGATGGATTAGTGCTACCCTGTGCCGCCCGTTAATAAACTAGTGTATATGTAATGGCTTTTTTTTATTGCTGGCTGTCCTCTCTTTGCGCCAGGAGCTTTTTAAACTTCTCAGGTTCCCTATTCAAGGTTCCAAGTTTTACCTTCTTGTGTACATAGTACAATGTAATTCTTATTTATGTGCCTCCTGCAGACCAGAGTGCCAAACAAAGACAAGGCAATAAATACAATATCTTGGCATGTCATGTTACTTGTTTTCATTGCTTTATTGTATGCCTCGTACCTATTATTGATTTGTTTGTATATTGTTAGTTGTTACTGGGTGTGGCTGAATGGTCATTCCAGTACATCTTGCACATGGTCAATAAAACATCTTCAGTCTTGAATAAAGACAATAAACTCAGAACCTGTTGTTACATGTAAATAAATAACATGAAACAGCTACACAAAAAACATCTTTTGTATCTTACAATTAGTGCCAAGTGCCTGATAAATGGAATTTGGAATGGAATTCCATTTAGAATGCAGCTGATCTTAATGCAGACCCATGGCTGAAATGCACGCTGCCTTGGAATGAATGTCTTTCTATTGCACCAGGCACCAACAGGAGATTCTCTTGGGAATGCAAGCCATGATTTAACTCGATGTGTTCGTTTGTGTATGTGGGTTCTGTACTTAATCCTCAGACTAGGAAAAAAAGTGTGTGAAGAACTACACTTCACATTAAGCAAGCAACTGCTACAATGAACATACTTCTGTCAAGTTTTAATTGGATTTGTTCTGTTGTGTTGCATGGTGTGGCAACCAGTTATTGAGTAATTGATCTTACTTTTTCGGTGGTAGGAATACCTTTCAATCAATTTTCTGTTCAGCACATTGTTTTATTATGTGTGGGGGAGGGGCCACAAGTTGCAGGCCGCACTCCTTTATACCTTTTCAGTATATTCTGGTTAAATCAATGTGTGTGTGAGCAACTCAGAAAACAAGGCAATAATGTTGTTATTATTATTATTATTATTATTATTATTATTATTAATAATAATAATAATAATAATTATGGCAGTTGTAGTAGTTGTAGTAGTAATAGCAATAGTATTAATACAGATACTCCTCAATTAACAACCTATCTGTTTAACGGCCGCCCAGACTTACGATCAGCTCTCTGACTGGTCAGTATTGTATGCTGCATTTCGGTTATATTCTGTTTGTCCTGCTCTCTGATTTATTTTGGTCGGCAATGGAAGGTTGTGCATTGTTTGCAGTAACCCACTACCAGTAGCTTATAGTATGCTTGAAATATCAGTAAGGGGCGGCTCCTCACTTATCGACCATTTCCACTTAACGACCTAGTCATAGGAACAGAACCCGGTCATTAAATGAGGAGTACCTGTATTAGTAAAAGAAAAGAAGAAAAGGAAGAATTCATTAATTTCCTCTGTTGTTTTAAAAATTTCACCAATTATAAGAGAAGTGTTTGGTCAGCCTTGGAGGGAGGCTGACAGATAGCTGTGATCCTGTGTCATGTGTATAAGGAGATCAGAAAGTCAAATTTAATTAAATTGAATGCAATGAATTTATATTGAGTGTTGGTGGAAAAGCTAAATGAATCTTTATTGATCTAGTTAGACTGATTAATTAGCTGACAGGAAAGGCTGTAGGGAACAGCCTGGGGTCGGCAAGAGCCCTCTGGGATCAGCACATCTGGACTGATTTGACGTCTCCCTGCAGAGAACAGGTGCAGTGACTGGTTATTGTATGTGCCGCCTGAACACAAACAATTAAGAGAAACTGCTACTGATGGTGGGGTACTGCTGTTGCAAAGAAGACTAAGACCATTCATCAGATTTAGACTCATTAGTCTTTATTAATCTGTGTTTGGTGTCTTTTAACATGGACAAGAGATACAGGAATGTGAGCCTCAAAATTCCATCCATATACTCTTCCATCTTCCAGCTGTTTATCGAATAGAGGTTTGGAGTGAGTTTTGGATCTAGCCAGGACATAGGAGGCAGAAATTAGAGTCGTTTTTCCATTAAAAATGTTCACATTTCTGATTAAACTGAAACATGCAACGCAATCAAAGTTTTCCGGTTTTCATAAATGTTGTCAATCTCAAAAACTAAAATAGGAAGTAGACATTAGCGTTTAGATGCTCTGTAGCTACCTTACTGCAAACTGTCTATCAGTATAAGACTTATTCTGCCTAACAGGGCTGCTAGCAGGCATTAAAGTACAGCAGGGTAGCAGGGTATCAGTAGTGGTCTTCCTGTTTACCATCGTGCTCGCAATCGTCATTCCACTCGACGCATGGAAAGTTTCATTCCCCTACGGGTGTGAAGGGATCGATGGCTCATGCTGTTCATCTCCTCAGGGAGAGCGAGATCTCAGGTGGAGGAGGCTGGGTCATAAGGGCCCAGCACACTGAGGCTGACTCTCACCTCTCACTCTGCTTCCTGTGTACATGTGCAGGACAGCTACATGCCTATAGGGGGCGCTCCTGCTTTTAATCATCTGTCTCATAGTTCACTAAACCTAGCACCTACCATCATTGCATATATATATTTTCTTTGTCTAGGATATCCCATTTTCCCCAATATATGCAAACATAATCTGCTTTTTATAATCAGGAGTGGATAGTAACGAAGTACATTTATTTGAATTCCCTAAAGAAGTACATTTTTTGAGTATCTGTACTTGAATATCAATTTTTTTTTTAAACTTCTGACTTTTACTCCACTACATTTTGAAAGACAAATATTGTACTTTTGACTCCCCTACATTTCTATGACGCTTTTTGTTACTCATTATTGTCCTCGTCACAAAAGAAAAATCTATCACAGTAAACTACTCCTACACTGTCAGTCAAATTGCTGTTGGGCAGTTATAAAGCTAGAGGTGTGTAACTGGCTAGGTTGTTTTATTTTTTATTTTCAGAGGTATCTGGGATGGACCAGTGGAAATGTGTATTATAGTCAGAAGAATCAGTATCCCAGATCTTTTTTGGAAGAAATGGACCAAAGACGGAAAGGACCATCCAGACTGTAATCAGCAGAATCAGCAACAAGATCAAAAGCCAGGGTCTGTTGTGGCCTGGGGTTGTGTCAGCACCCTTGGCAAAGGAAATTTATACTTCTGTGATGGCACCATTAATGCTGAAAAGTACATGACGATTTTAGAGTAACATATATACTGCTGTCAAGATGACATCTTTTCCGGATACGACCATGCATTTTTTCAACAAGATTATGCAAAACCACATTCTGCACACATTACAAAGGCATGGCTGCAGAAGAGGATGCAGGTACAGGACTGGCCTTCCTGCAGTCCTGAGCTGTTCCCAATAGAGAATGTGTGGAAAATTTTTAAATAACTTCAATTGTATCTGAGTAATATTCGCCCAGGAATATCTATAATTTAACTTGAGTAAAGGAACTTTGTCCACCTCTGTGTTTAATTATTCTTGAAGGAAACACTTTTATAGCTTGTGTAGATTTTAGGAATCATTAATACATGTTTCTGATAAATCAAGTGGTGGTTTGCGCCCAAAGTGTCACGCCCACCTCGCGGAAGCAGCACCAGCAGCTGAAGCCAACTAACACTAATCAACGAGATGATACTTAAGCCTCACACTGGCAGCAGCGCGGTGTGAGGCATTGTTGCGATGCACTTACTGAGTGCTTTAACGCTGTGTCTCTCCCACAGTTACAGTCTGTCCTTCTTGCCCTTCCTGAACCTCCCACGCCTCCTGCCTGCCCTCTTGCCCTTCTGTCCCTCCCTTGAAGTCCCTTGTGGATCTCCTGGTGTTCTTCATCTGTGTCTCCAGACTGATCTCATGGCACTTTGACCCTCAGCACACTCCTTCTTGACTGCGACTTTGGATCACGTCTCAGCTTTCGGTGTTTGGATAGGCCAGCTACGGATAATGACCCGGATAAGGCTTACGACTTTCTACTGTATTACCCTCAATAAACCTAGTTGCCTGGATTTGCCTGTTTGTGTCTTATTTGGCAGGACACAAAGCATTCCAAGGCTGTTACGGGGGACCAAGCAGGACAGGTTTTTAACTAAAAAGATTTGTTTTATTACAAGTATTTACAAAAATAACACAACAAAATTGAACTTAAATGTAAACAAACCAAAATATCAAAATTTAAAGAACACAAAGAACTAATAAACTACTAGCAATTCAACTCCTCTCAAAACAACAAAGAGGTACACTATATTGCCAGAGGCGCATGTTGTCAGCAGGCAGGGCAGGCAGCTGCTTGGGGCCCCCAAGCCACTAGATGGCGAACGAGAGCAAAATTTATTAAAATGATGACAAAAACTGGTTAGAGAGGGGGCCCCCAGTGAATTTTTGCTTGGGGCCCCAACAGACCCTAGGATCGCCTCTGTATATTGCCAAAAGTATTGGGACACCTGCCTTTACACACACATGAACTTGACATCCCATTCTTCATACATAGGCTTTAATATGGAGTTGGCCCACTCTTTGCAGCTATAACAGCTTCAACTCTTCTGGGAAGGCTGTCCACAAGGTTTAGGAGTGTTTTTATGGTAATTTTTGACCATTCTTCCAGGAGAGCATTTGTGAGGTCAGGAACTGATGTTGGATGAGAAGGCCTGGCTTGCAGTCTCTGCTCTAATTCATCCTAAAGTAGTCCTATCAGGTTGAGGTCAGGGCTCTGTGCAGGCTAGTCAAGTTCCTCCACACCAGCCTCACTCATTCATGTCCTTATGGACCTTGCTTTGTGCACTGGTGCGTGGTCATGTTGGAACAGGAAGGGGCCATCCCCAAACTGTTCCCACAAAGTTGGGAGCATGAAATTGTCCAAAATGGCTT
>JAODLC010000028.1:5445198-5458549 GCA_026781145.1 Hippopotamyrus pictus | reverse complement strand
AACAACCAGAAACAGCTGATCACATGGGGATCCCACACGAGGTTAACGAGGGGGCGTGGCACACAGAAGGAGCGGACAATCGGAGCAGGACAGGGGTAATGTTGGGATAAGATCTTTATCGTTTTAGAAGCCATTAAGAAGAAAATGCTCTTCTTGTTTTATCCTGTTCATTTTGTGTTTAAATGCTAAAAATAAATAAATAAATAATAAAAAGACATATTTAGGTGTAATTTTAGGGGGCCGGGAACCAATTAATTGTTTTTCCATTATTTCTAATGGGAAAAATTTGATCAGAACTCAAACTTTTTAGGATTCGATCCGGAGTTCGGAACGGATTAAGTCCGAGAACCGAGGTACCACTGTATTATGCTGAGAGATGTCTGACAGGAAAATGTATGGTTAATTTTCTTGTTTGGTTATCGAGCTACTTTACATTGAGTCCTAGATGACGCAGTTGAAATGGAAATGTTGATTAATATGAATGTCGCTAAAGATATATCTTCATGGAATTCATGGGGGATACTCTGTTGTATACAGGTCAAAGGGAAATTTGGCTTTTGGAAATTTATGGAAAACAAAAAATTCACACTACAGTGATACATCATGAAAGTATGGTATTTAAGTAGAAGCATGCAATGGTGATTTCCTCATCTCAAACAATTTATTGAAACAAAAGCCAACAACAGTCGTGAGTATACCACAACAAAAAAGGTCAATGTTTCAATAACGTGTCATGTGCCACCGAGCATCAATTACAGCTTGACAACGACGTCTCATGCTGTCGACTTATTGTCTGCTGAGGCATGGCATCCCACTCTTCTTGAAGGGTGGCCCTCAGGCCATTGAGGTTCTGGGGTACAGAGTTAAGAGCCTCTACACAGCAACTCAGCTGATCCCATAGGGTTTCTATGGGATTCAGGTCAGGAGAAAGTGCAGAGCACTCCATTCGAGGTACCCCAGTCTCCAGCAGCCGTTCCCTGATGATACGACCTTGATAAGATGGAGCATT
The DNA here is from genome assembly GCA_026781145.1 of Hippopotamyrus pictus. NCBI lineage: Eukaryota > Metazoa > Chordata > Actinopteri > Osteoglossiformes > Mormyridae > Hippopotamyrus > Hippopotamyrus pictus. The sequence goes on along the minus strand of JAODLC010000028.1, from coordinate 5,457,540 downwards.
GTCGTCCATGAAGATGAAATTAGGCCTGTGTTGTTCATGCAAGGGCACAATGACTGGATTAATGATGTTATTCGGGCAGTATGGGCTTGTCACTGTACCATTCACAAAGTGTAGGGCAGTTCTGTACTGACTAGACACACCTGCCCACACTGTAACACCACCACCACCAAATGCTCGTCTGGTGACAACAGTGGCTGATGCATAGTGGTCTCCTTGACGTCTCCAACATCGTTGGCGGCCATCATTTCTGCTCAACATGAATCGAATTTCATCAGAGAACAGCACTGAGGCCCACTGGTCCCTCGTCCAGCCTAAACGCTCCCTGGCCCATGCAAGACAATGACGCCTGTGCCTAGTGGTGTGGTAAGATACCCTTGTAGGTCGTCTAGCATGCAGACCATGCTAGTTTTGAATTGTCTGATGTGACACTTGGGTGCCTCTCACCTCCCTTAATTGTGCCTGGGGTTGAGTGCCATTCATCATCCAGTTCCGCAGGGCACTGTTCACAATGAAGCGGTCATCAGTGTAGGATGTGGCCAAAGGACGTCCACTTCTATGCCTTTCTGTGACTCTTCCAGTCTCTCTGTATCTCCGTTGCAACCTGCTGATTAAACTTTGTGACACTCTAAGCTCAGTGGCTACTTCCATCTGAGAACATCCGGTTCGAAGCCTCGCAATGGCAAAGTACTGTTGTTCAATTGTTAGCTGTCGTCTTGGTCTCATGATGTCAAAATGTGAACAGCATGATGAGGAGGATTGTTTAAATACCAATTCTGAAATTTATTGTTCGATTCATGGATTCATGGATTGAAGAGTTGGACATGTGCATTCAAAAGCTTAGGGAAGGTTACATTAAGTTCACCTGTAAAGTTTATACTGCATTTTAGATTCATTCTGATATTTCACCCGAAATAAATAAATAAATATGTATAATTTCCCAATTGTGGGATTGATAAACGTTGTCATGTCTTGTCTTATCTTAATGTTTTCACATCTCTCTTCATGTTTTTTCTTCACTTTATGTACATAAGCTAGTGCTCAGCTGATATATTGGTTAGACCACTGTTTCTCCAACCAGTCCTCGGGGACCCCCTGATGGTTCACGATTTTGCTCCCTCTCAACTCTCAGGGAACTGGGAGAGGGCAAAAATGAGGACTGCAGGTCCCAGAGGACTGGTTTGAGAAACACAGGGTTAGATGACAAAATCGGCTGATTGTAAGCTTCTACTGATTCATCTGCATCGTCAGAAAATCCGAGTGATCCTGCCAAGAATAATTTCAGATATCACAATTGCTGCCGGGTTCTCTTTTCTAGCAGCACTCCAACAAATTCATTCTATTTGAAGCTAGAAATATTTAATAATTCACTTAATATCATCTGTGTTGTAATTCTCTCTTTAACCCTATTATACAAAGTTAGCTCGTGTGCTCCTTGTTGGAGCTCCTTAGTGACTTAAATCTCCTACTGAAAGAGCTCCGGTTAGTATCCAGGGTGCAGTGCAGAGGGTGGCAGGCCTTCTCCAGGATGCCAGCAAGTTTGTGCAACATCCTCATCTCAGCCACAGTCAGTAGGGAGTCCAGCTCTACTCCCAGCACTTAGCCAGCCCTCCAGATGGACTCGTTAAGCTGGTAAGCAATCCGGTCCTTGGGGACCCGCAGACAGTCCACGTTTTTTCCAGAATGTGGACTGTCTGGCAGGAAGCAAAAATGTGGACCGTCTGTAGGCCCCTGAGGACCATGTTGGGAATCACTGGTATAGAAGACAGCATTGACCTCCACCGAATGAGAGAAAATCTACAGCACTCTGTTACAGACCCTAAGTAACTGAAGCCTCTTCAGGAAGTACTGCTGGCTCTGGCCCTTTTTGTAGCCTGCCCTGGTGTTCCTATAGCCCAATCCAGCCTGCTGTCCAGGTGCACTCCCAAGTATCTGTAGTCCTGCACTATTTTCCCTTCTGTTCCCTTGATGGAGACCGGTGTCTCAAGGGACTTCCCTTTCCTGAAATCCGCCACCACTTCCTTTGTCTTGGAGATGTTGAGCTCCACAGCCCTGTACTCCGACTCCTGTTCTTTTTTGATACTGACTACAATAGCAGAGCCATCATAAAACTTCTGTAGGTGACCAGGATCCAAACTGTAGAAGTCCGAAGTGTAGAGCGTGAACAGAAAAGGTGAGAATACAGCCCCCTGAGGTGCCCCATGATGCACATCATTGTGTCTGACGTGCAGTTCTGCAGTCTCACAGACTGCAGCCTGCCAGTGACGTATTGTTATCCTAGACATCACTGGTTCATCAACTTGGATCTTCCTGAGTGAAGCTGGTCTGAAGCATTTCACTGTATTTGTCTGCATACTGATATACATCCTTTTCTGTTACATTATTTCCTTTACATTTCAGTTCACTTAAAAATCTCATTCTTTCAGTTCATTTACTTATGATTGTTACAGTTTTCTTTGATGTTTTTAGTTTGAGCTTTTTCTGATATTCTCCGAGGCTGTTAAAGAGAAAAGGATAAAAAAATAAAACCTTAGTAAATCACTGGAGAAACAGAGACAATTATATGCCACAGGGCCCAAATGTACTGAAATGTAATGCACAATGTACTCACTGTTCTCATGAACATGGTGAAGGGAAGAGAAATAAATGAACCAGATTTCGCTGAAGCCCACATCATTCTTTTCAAAACCTATTATATGAGGAAACCTCAAAGGGGCTACTGTGAAAAGCAGGTACAACTTCAGTCCCATTAATCTGTATAGAAGAAGCCAATCTAAAAACCATTCCTTAGAAAACTCAGACCCCAGTCAGCAGCAGCTCCTTCAGGATACTGCTTCACATGCCTGTGCCTCCACGGACCGCTCGGCAGTCTTTGACCTGGGGCCTTCTGTTATTCACTTCACCAAGGAAAACTGACCAAAAGTACGATGGCATCACAGAGGAAAAAACAGCCACAGCTGCTGGAAGGCCTGCACTGGAGATGCCATCAAATCTGAGACTGCGCACACAGCAAGGATGTACCACAGCTTTGACCACCTGTTCATTTTGATCAGTCTGGCCTGACCTGCAGTCTGGTTCTTGGCTCCATAGTAGTTCGGCCATGATGTGCCCTTTGCGTGTGTGCAGTGGTAGCTTAATGGCTAGGGAAATGCACTTGTAATTGAAAGATTGCTGGTTTGAATCCCTAACCAGCAAAGTACCACTGAGGAACCCAGAGCAAGGTACTGCTCCTTGGGTGCTGAATCAGCTGCCAACTTCTATATCACATGTGGGCTAAATGCAGAGGGCATATTTCATTGTGGTGTGTCAACAATGACCACTGATCTCTAAATTCCATGCTGGCCCATTGGCTGTTTTGACCTAATGATTTATAAGCATAATAAATAACAAAAATAATAAATATTAACTACATATGGTACTGTACTTCAAGCCAACATGCCGCTGATGACATGCAATGTTTTCACGAACATCACAATGCGGTCTTTATTGTGGGCGGTCATTATTACATAACATTATATTTAGAATGTTTACTATAACAGGCTTTATGGCAGTCTGATTGAATGAATGAGTTGTTCATAAAGTTGGACATTCTTAACCCAGGACTGCCTGTACATCAAAGAAATGTAGTAAGTTACTACAAACAAAGCAGCTGGAAGCTATTTCAAAATGAAATCTCTGGGACTAATTAAACAATAATAACTACCACCCAAATTTTTCTGACTATTTATTGCAAACATATTCTATATTACATTTGTGGTCTTCAATTGTCTTGGCTGGTTTAAAAATAGAAAAAACAATGTAAACCCCTCCATTGGGAGTACCAGCTCCAATCATGTGAATTAGTTTGTATGGCATCGATACACAAATAACATTCAGAAAAGGACACATTTAAAAACTCCAAATAAAAGATTCAACATAAAGCATGTTTACATAGTCTGAATGCAGCAGTTCTTTCACAGTTCTCATTAGAAACACTGAATTGCATTCATGTAGAACAAGCCCTGAAAGAAAAGCGGAAAAGGCACCAGCAGCACAAACGATTTCTGTTCATTTCATTACATTTTTCGAATCGTGGCCATGGTGTCATTGTAACTTCCTCAGACAGGATGAATAGCAGTTAATTGAAAATGGCATTTGCAGAAATAGAGCTGATTTTGAGCAGGTTGTGGGCATGACGTTAGAATGTAACTGGGCGGGGACATACAATGAATTAGGACGAGCACAATGTACACAATTTGGTTGATAAAAAATAGGTCAATCTAGGGACATGTACTGACATGACACGTTTCAGAGCTACCCCACACTACTTCAATGAAACAACACCACAAAACTACAGCTAGGCAAAATGAATCACCGCCTGTCTGACCCAGCATCAACAAACACTGTAAGCTGTAAGCTTCCAAAACCTGGAATGCATAGCAAGGTTTCCATTCAGAAGCAGTTTTTATCTGAGGCCAACAAAGCACAAAGACCACCCGAAGCACAAAACTTGGACCCACTGAGAAATGGAACAATGTAACAGGGCCTGGCATCTTCCACATTTTTTTTTTCCTATAACTGGATGTTTTAACTTTGGATAAGTCTAAAGCAGTGTCTGGTCCTTGGGGACCCACAAACAGTCAATGTTTTTGCTCCCTCCCAAGTCTCTAGCAAAAATGTGGACTGTCTGGCATGGAACTGGGAGGGAGCAAAAACGTGGACCATCTGTGGGTCCCCGAGGACCAGGTTGGACAACATTGGTCTAATGCAGCAGTTCTCAACCTGTGGGTCGCGACCCTTTTGGGGGTCAAAAAAAAAAAGGTTACCTGGTACTTTTGGCGGAGCTTAAAGCTCCCCCTTCTATGACGTCATAAGTGGGAGGGGGCGTATCCGTTGTTCTGATTGGTTGAGGGTTATGTCCATATATGGTATCATACATGCTTATGCCACTTGTTGCTGACAGGGGTGCAATATAATGCCGAGCGAGTGCTGTGCAAATGTGAGCACATAGAGAAGATGGGTTTTATTTTAAACCAGATACGTGCTCGCATTTGCACAGCACTGGCTCGCTCGGTGTTAAATTAGTACCAAAAGTCGAACCATGCGCGCGTGTGCATTTCCGAGCTGAAAACCCATCCTCTCCACATGCTCAGGGTCACTGGACCCTATCTGACCGCTCTCGTCTGCACAGCACTCGCTTGCGCGATAGGATGAATTTTGACACTTTGAAGGCGGGAACAGTGGCCAGTATCTCCGCTCCTTTGATAGGTTTTTTTAATATTCACTACGATTGGCTATTTGCTTTGGTAGAAGATTAATAGCCAATCGTAGTCAATATTTTAAAAAACAAATCAAAGGAGCGGAGATATTAGCCACTGTTCCCGCCTCCAAAGTGTCAAAATTCATCCTGTCGAGCGAGCGAGTGCTGTGTAGACGCGAGCGCGTAGAGAGCATGGGTTTTCTGCTCGCGAGCGCATATGCACGTCTGGTTTTCATACGCACGAGTTTTGGCACTAATTTAACACCATACAAAATGGTCAGCTGGGCCCCTATGACGAATTCTTGCACCGACATCTACAGAACCTTAAAAGCGGCCCTGATCCCAACATTACCCCTGTCCTGCCCCGATCGTCCGCTCCTTCCGTTTGCCACGCCCCCTCGTTAACCTTGTGTGGGATCCCCATGTGATCAGCTGTTTCTGGTTGTTGTCATTAGTCCTCTGTATTAAGTCCGCGTTTCAGCTTGTTTTCCCAGTCCAGTCATTGGATGCATTCGACTTGCTTACAGCGCTGGCTTAAAGCAACGCATTCTGATCTTGACGCAATGCATTAAGGTCAAATGCATTGCGACCTCTCACCCGGCTGCACAAACTGGAACCGCCTCCGTGACGACGCACCTTTGCCCTTATTGGCTGAAGAGTTTAGTTTCACGCATGACGTTTGTATCCCAGGCTGTTCTGATGCGTAATCTGCTATTTCTCCCAAAAAGCAGTGAGAACTGGTTTTCAGTTAATTTACCTGGTAAAAAAAAGTTTAAATAAATGACATAAATGCTCTAATAGTACATGTAAGTTAGTGATTTATTTATTGTTAGTTACTGTAATGTTGCGCTGCTTTATTTGGTTAATCATCCAGTCTGTGAAGAAGGCATTCAAGTAAGAATTGCATTGTAGTACAGTATGAACCATTTCCTGGCGCGTACAATTTATATTAGGTCAGCGTTCTTGGTTCGACTTCTGATATTCAGATCGAGTTCTAGGTCAAACCGATTTGTTTGATTTTCACGAAATTCGAGTTCTAATGAGTTTGAGAACCGAGGTACCATTGTATGTATATGACAAAAACTTGCAGTTATTTAAATGGTTTCTCGAAATTTCTGTCATATCCCACAGGCAGGATAGCCGACTCTAGAGGGTCAAATGCATTTTTTAAATTAATTAATTAATTGCAATTAACACGTTAAATTCCCACCCCTAATATTTACATTACGATTCATAACAGTAGCAAAATTACAGTTATGAAGTAGCAACGAAAATAATTTTATAGTTGGGGGTCGCCACTGTCACGTAAGGCCAGGAAGAGAGACAGGGATCCAGGAATGTGAGGAGAACAGGAGTTTAATGGGTTGATTCTGAAGTGTACACAGTATAAGTTCAAAGCGGCAATTACAGGGTATAAGGGATCTTCAGCCCTGGTGCCCAGATTGTGAGCGAGGGACTGGGGCGATGCAAAAAAGGGTAACGCTTCAGTCTCAACCTCGAATTCGCTGTGATAGCATTGTGCATGTTTACACTAGCTGAATACATGTATTTAGGCAGTAAAAATACATTTAGACAATGATAGACAATAACAGTAATTATTATTATATAATAAATATTTTTAAATAAAAATTTCTTATTAATTATGTTAATATCATTAATTATAAACCATTAATACATTTAATTATAATTATATTGTCCTGCCGAGCAGGGATGGAACGGAGACAAAAGGCGCAGATGTCAGGGTATCGGTACGGGGTTTAATTACAGGTAAGGCAGGCAAAACGCAGACAGACAATATAATGACCGGACTGGGGAAACAAACGCGGACAAAACACATAGGACTATGACAACAACCAGAAACAGCTGATCACACAGGGATTCCACATGGAGATTCCACACAGGGTTAACGAGGGGGCGTGGCACACGGAAGGAGCAGACGATCGGGGCAGGACACATTGTTTTGTTTTTTTTTTAACTTTACACATTGTTTGGATACATTTATTTTCTTACTTTACAAATTACTGTTTTGATAAATGTGCTTAGATGTGTTTAATACAGTATATGCTTTTCTTGTTTTATCCTGTCTATTTTGTGTTTAAATGCAAAATAAAAAAATAAATAAATATTTAGGTGTAATTGATTGGTTTTCCATTGTTTCTTATGGGGAAATTTGATCAGAACGCAAACTTTTTAGGATTCAAACCTGAGTTCTGAATGGATTAAATTCGAGTTCTGAGCTACCACTGTATTATGTTTCAATTACTAAGTACATCCCCTGTATGTTTCTTGTGAATTGTTTACATGAATAGCATTACCTTTGCTATGCATTTTATCCATGAATGCATTAATATTGTTCTTGTTCATCATTTGCAAGGCTCCAGACTAACCTTTTGTATTAGTTGTACTGGTGTGGCTAACCTTTTCATTTAGGTGCACTGCTACAAAATTTAGGTGGAGAGGCATATTTGCAAAAAACTGGAGTGTCACCTTATCTCTGCTCCATCTTGCTCCACTTTCGCAAACGGGAGCGGCACTGGACCCACTCAGACCATGCGTCTGAAGTGTCACTTACCCAGAAATAAATCGTTTCGGCTTGAATATAGATTTAGCTGCTCAGTTATTTTTGACGTCAGTATACAGTTTAAGTTAAATTAAAATACAATGCAGTGAGCAATTTCATTAGAGCTGGGTGAAAATTGACCGTAGTGAGGAGTGATAATGAGTGATCTGCAGTGGCTGTGAGCGGGGGAGCATACAGCTCCGTGAGTGATGAGCGGAAATTCTCATTGCTCTGCTCACATGCTGCAATGCAGATAGACATGCAGGAATAGAGGGAAAAAAAACAGATAGGCCTGTGAAATGATAGGTGCACCAGTGCAACCATGGAAAAATTTAGTAACACTCGACAGATTTTTGGTTGCACTCTGAAACTCTGCTTTGCTTTTCAGTTTGGCCTTTCCAGTTTATAATGTTTGTATTGGCTCATTGGCCTTGTTCAGTCAAAATATGTGTCCAGGGGTGAATTTATTTTTCCACTAATGCACTAATGCAAATGGAAGGACTCTCTAATAAAGCAAATCGGCCCATCAAAATGTACAGCCTAGTTATTTATAAGGGCAGTGTATCACAAATGATAAAATGTGCTATAAAACAATGTCTGTACAATGTTCTGTTAGACTATCAAAGAAAATTCTGTAGTTAAACTTGGGCATCATTTTCACTAGGGATGGGCCTATTAACATTTTTTCAGTTCCGATGCGATTCTGATACACATCCGCCAACCGATACAGATTCTCATACAGGTCTTGTTTACTTTTTAAATAAAATAAATAAAAAAGGTTTAATCAGGCTACTGGTAACATATATAATGTACTTGTCACGCCCTGCTCCGTGCGATCCTCCTGTGTGCCACGCCCACCTCGTTACCCCGTGTTCTTACCTGATGGTTCTCACCTGTGCCTTGTTCCATTTCCCTTGTCTAGTGTATTTAGTCCTTGTCAGAGTCAGTCTTCCCCAGATCCGTCATTGTGTAGTGTTGCTGTCTGCGTGGATGTCTGCCTCTCGCCTTAATAAAACCCCGTTTCACCGTCCATCCGGCTCAGTTCGCCTGCTTACCCGCTCGCTCACCCGCCAGACGTGACAGTACTATTCCACCTCGTTTGTAAATCTTGTGTTAAACGTTTATGAGGTATTTCCAGTTCAATTTGAATTTCTTCAAGGTGAGTACAGTAAAATATAGCGGACTTGCTTATAACAGAATATCGTCTACAATGGACAAGATCTGCTGGTCCCGGCCATGCACCTTTAAGAACATGCAGAAAAAGCATCAGATATAGTGGACTCGCATATAACGGAATTTCGCTTATAATGGACAAACAATTTGGTCCCCAGGGACGCTTTTACTCGTAGTTTTTCTATAATAGACACGTGTAACGCCCGCCTCGTACGATTCTCGTGTGTGCCACGCCCCCCTCATTACCTCGTGTTAATTCCTGATTGTCATCACCTGTTTCCTGTTCCTCTTGGCTTGTCATGTGTATTTAGTCCGTGTCTGTCAGTATTCCCCAGATCTGTCATTGTAGTGTTGGTGCAGTGTTGCTATGTTTGTGGATGTCAGCCCTGTTTGCTCCCATTAAAACCCTGTTTACCCGTCTGACTGGCTCATCTCGCCTGCTCGCCTGTTCGCCTAACCCTCTACATGACAACATGAGTATCAATAGTTATTCAAAATGGCTGAGAAGTTTGCTATGAAGCGTCGTTCTATAACAGTAGATTTAAAACACGAAATCATTCTTTTAATCGAAACAAAAAGAAAACACAAGCGGATATTGTATGTGACTATGGTCTAAGTAAATCTACAGTCAGTGACATCTGGAGTAACTGTGAGAAATACAAGACTTCTTTGCAGCCTGCAGATGGCAACAAGAAAATGCACAAATCCACCTATGATGATGTTGAAGATGCGCTTTTTCTTTGGTTGAAGCAAGCATGTTCACTTGGAGGCAGGCAGTTTTGCTGTTGAACTTAGTCACGATGACTTTAAATGTAGTGATGGATGGATGGATCGGTTCAAGAAGCGCAAAACTGTTACCTTTCGCGTCCTGAGTGGCGAATCAGAGTCTGTACCACAAGAACTTGCTGCAGACTGGCTACAGACCAAACTGCCAAGGCTGCTGGACCAATATGACGAATGCAACGTCTTCAACGCTGAAGACTGGATTATTTTTTTAAGTTGTTGCTAGACCACACAATGATGTTCAAAGGAGAAAGTAACCACGCTAGCAAGAGAAGTAAGGAGCACCTCACATTATTGTTTGCTGCCAATTTGGAAGTATCTGAAAAGCTACCGCTGCTAGCTATTGGAACGTCTGCCAAGCCACGTTGTTTCAAAGGTGCGAAGTCGCTGCCAGTTGTGTACAAAAGCAGTCACAAAGCATGGATGACAGCCAGTCTGTTCAGCGAATGGCTGATAGATCTTGACAGAAAATTTGTGAAGGAAAAGCGTTGCGTTCTAATTATCGTTGATAACTGCAGCACTCATGACCCAGCTGTAGCTGAACAGCATAAAGCAATACAGATGGAGTTTTTGCCATCAAACTGCACTAGTCAACTTCAGCCATGTGACATGGGCATCATATAGAACTTCAAAGTTCTGTACAGAAAGCGACTTCTGCAGAAACTTATCATAGCCATCGAGAACAGCGACATGGACAACTTTGCCGTTGACATACTGCAGTGTCTGCAATGGGCTTAGTCAATCTGGGAAAACAAAATCACAGTGACAACAACCAACAATTGTTTCAGGAAGGAAGTGAGTCGTCAAGAACGTTGTATCTGATATTTCTGCAGAGACAGAAGATTGTTCAGAGACACCCCCATCTACAATATTGTCTGCTCATGACTGCTAACATTTTTGAATGGCTGATGGAATTACATTTCTTGGACCAGACTACATCTGCGGAAGAATTTCTTGTTGTTGACGAGCAGGTGTAGACAGCTGCTGTGTTGACCGATCAGGAGATTGCAGCAGAAGTCAAGTCTGCCGGTGTCAATGGTGCACAAACTGCTGACGAATCCAGTGATGAGGAGGCTCCAGTTGAGCTTCCGCCATCTACACATGAAGTAAGCATGGCGTTGACACTGCTGCAGCGTTACATTGAACATAAAACTAATGATACTGTTGAAGCAGACGTTCTGATGAATTGCGTTGCAAAACTTATATCGCTAAAACCTCTGAAAGAAATGCAGCCCAGAAGAAAATGAGATTATTTTTCTTCCCATTAATTTGCATAGTTTGCAAATGATTTAGAACATCTTTTAGTGTAGGGTATTAGAATGTCTCTTGTCATTTGCTATGCATTCGTTCACTACAGTATGTAGTAAGAAAAGATATGTGTGTTTGTGACATAAAATAATTTTTGTTGAGTTGCAATAGATGAAATACAGTAAATAAAGTTAGATTACTACCTTTCTGGGATGTGGCATGAGTAAATAGTGTCCTGTAGTTGTGTTCTGGGCAACTCTGGATAAAAAGGACTTGGATATAATGGACTGTTTTGCCAGGTTCCTTGAAATCCGTTCTAACTGGATTTTACTGTATAGGCAAGTGGCAAATGCATAAAATGCCCCACATTTATTCTTCCACTGGCAACAGTGTCACTTACACATCATTGCGATAAAAGCCCCTCCTGAATCACAAGCTGTAGCAAATGCACAAAACATTTCAAACTAGCTACTAGCAGATCCTCCATTCCATTTTTTGTATTACTTGCGTTGTCTTATTTATTATTTGCATAATTATTATTTATTATTTGCATAATTTCATGCGTTTTTGATTAGTGGGATTTTCCACTAAATGCACAAAAATTTGTTTTTACAAAGATTGCAAATCACTGTGCCGCTACTTGTTGTTAAAAGTGTAAAATACATCCATAATCATCATTTTATCTGATTTTCTTATGCTCTATGAGCATGACGTCACAGAGGGCAGAAGTAACTTAGGTCACACCCACTGAAAGACAGCATTAGCGTTCAGCTTCAAATAGGAAAAAGCTATTGTGTGATTGATTGCATAAATCGATGTAACAAGAAATAGGATCTTTTTACAAACTGCCAAAAACTAAATAAGTAAGTATCGGACGTGGATTGGTCACATATGACTGATCAGTCTAATAGAGGTGTCACCAGAGTTGTGCTATTTTTAGAATAGGTCCGCAGGCAACTCATGTGGTCCTTGGGGGCATCCTGGTACCCACAGGCACCATGTTGGTGACGCCTGCTCTAATAGGTCTGGATTGGTAATTTTCTTTGACACCTCTTGATTTATGTTTTATAAAGTGTAAGAACTGCCCAGAGGATAATATAAAATGGTTAGTGGCATTTTCTGTTAAGGTCATTTGACTGTAGAAAAATCCTATAGTTTTATTTTGATAACACTATCTGACAAGGTGTCTTACACCATCAATATACAGTACCTATTGATTTATTGAGTTATGGTTCACAAAGGGTAAAAATTGCTGAAGGGGCAATGAAATATGGTTAACATTTTCTAATACAGTCATATCGATTACTGTAAATTCATGGTTATAAATTTTTGTTGGAATATA